>JAMZAV010002515.1:0-236240 GCA_024449915.1 Sweltsa coloradensis
ACCATTTTAATTTCCGTTTGGCAGTCATTGGTTTGGCAACCAGGAGTGTGCAACAGTGGGTTAATGATTACTATGCTGATTATGATGCTGCACTTTTTTAACACGGTTTGGCTCTTGGCTCAGTTGTAGATGGTACCCAATAGATTTTTTTAAGATGTGGAGGCAATGAAAATTCCCTTGGAATACAAGATGGCGGCGTTTTTTTGCAAAATTACCATTGCATTTTTTTTCGAATTTCTCTGAGATAAGAACAACATCGTGATGAGAACAACTTGCTTCGAAGCTAGAAATAAATAAAGTTCCACCGCCATCTATAACATTCATAGAATGTCGGTCACATTTTGATGGCTGTGTATTGACCTGATTCCTTTGTTTATTCCTTTGTTTACCGCAATAATTAGATGTAATTGACAATGGTTGCTACGTGTTTAAAATCTTGTGTCTCAACATTATAACAATAATCTTGTGTCTCAACATTATAACAATATACAATTTCCACTGATGGACAATAAGCAAGTTTTATAGCAATGTAATTTTGATGATGTATTTGTGAGTAATTGGTGAGCAACGTTTGTGCATCGGTATTGTTAGAAGGTGGATTGGATATGAAAAGTAGTCTCATCAATGTATCGACTCATTATAGCAATAAATTTAAGACATGTATACTTGTAGACTTAGGTCACATGTGAAATTCAAAATATATCTTCAGTTTGTTGGTATCCTTCGTTTGTGTTAACTTAAGTACTATCTAACCGTAAATCTAGACTGATCGCGTGGAGGGTTGATTCAAGGTGTGATTCTTGATTTCTAATTTTACGTTTTACCTATCGTATTATTGTAAATGAGTGTACGATCAATGAACAATATGTCCGGAAAGACAGCAAAAAGACTTAAAGTAGCATGTCCTGAGGCACTAGGACTGAAGTCACCGAAACAAATAGAGTGGCCTAAATGCTGTTTGTGTCAACGCGACACAGACGAATATCTAGTGAATCCAACACGTAACACAAATATAGTAAAACGAAATAATGGTTATGAAACAATCGCTTGTAATATTGAAGAGTTCTACCGAATGGGAAAGCTCCCAGTGGCAGTGCACTTTGACGCTTTAGATGAAGGAGACGGTATCAAGAACACGTTTATTAATCGAGAAGCAAAGTGGCACAAATCATGTTCACTCATGTGCAATACAACAATGCTCAATAGAGTTCTCGAGAGGGAGCAAAAAAAGTGTGTTCCGTTGTTGTCAGTGTCCAACCCTACTTCTATAAAGGAAGAAGTGCATTACATGACTCGATCTGCTGTTCCTCCAGTCAACACATTTGCAGATATATGTTGTTTGTGTAGGCGTGGGAGCATATGGAATCAGCCTTTGCATCGGGTGATGACTTTCGAAGTTGAAGCTTGAGTTAGATCAATAGCTTCACCCGAAACATTGTTTGCGCTTGGCCCAAGAAACTTTATCTCACAAGATGTGAAATATCATAAGCAGTGTTTAAATAACCAAGTGAATGTCTTGCGCCCGCGAGTTGAAATGGACCAAACCAAATCAATGTGCGAGGGAATTGCTTTTGCCGAGCTTGCTTCACACATACAAGATAAACTGGACACTGAAGGTGTAGATTTTGTCTTCCCGATGAGTGACCTAACCAGCATGTATGAAGATAGGTTTAATCAGCTGCTAGGTCTAGAACGCAATCGTCTTCAAGTCCATTCATCTCGTTTGCGGGACAGAATTGAAACTCACTTTCCCCAGCTGATCCCAATCAAAGCTGGAAAAACATATCACTTCGTTAGGGATAGGACGAACTTGATGGATTATGCAGTGGAGGAAAATTATGACTTGGACGCTGTTGCCTGCATGAGATTCATAAAATGCATCAGGAAAGAAATTTCTTCATTCTCTGTTAAATTTTCTGGCGAATTTCAGAACAACTGCCAAGAAAAAGCAGTTCCACCTGCTTTGCTAGCCATAATTAGTGCTATCCTATATGGATCGCCCATCCAAAACACATATAGGACGACGCAACCAGCCCTAACAATTTGTCAGCTCATCGTGTTCAATCATAATGAGCGTCTGCCAAAAGGCGCCATTATTCGCAACAAAAAATGCCACGAGCCACCATTACCTTTGCACCTAGGTTTGTCAATTTATGGGCGGTCAAGAGCAAAAACAACTATTGATAAGCTTCACAGTCTTGGGTTGTCTGTGTCGTCAAACCGTATCACGGAAGTAACGTCGGGTTTGTGCCAACTTGTAAATAGAGCAGAAGAAGAAGGTATACTATGCCCTGCAAATTTGCGACGTGGTGTTTTCACAGTAAGTGCGTACGACAACATTGACCACAATCCAGGCAGCACAACATCGAAGGGATCTTTCCATGGCACAATTATATCGCTCTTCCAGATGGCAACTGTTGAGAATTCCGGGGAGAGAAGGACCACTCAAACTACTTTCAATGATGTGAATGAACGTTCACGCACAGTACCAGAACTTCCTGACAACTTTTGCGTTGTGAAGGATGTCTTTCTGCCAAATAAAGAACCGACTGTACCTCCATGTGACAATTTAGTATGTGAACATATGATGCCGTTAAATCAAGATAACTATGACTTGAATAATGAAATAGATTGGCTTGAACACATGAGACATTACCATGAAGATGGCGCATATAAGGGCTTAGACCTTTCATGGGCTGCATTTCATGCTAGCAGCCGTGTTGGGAAAGTTTACCCGGCATTGAATTCTCTGTTGCCCCTGTTTGATGAGGAGTCGACGTCAATCTCGATGCTGTGCCACGGGCTTAACGTTGTGCGAGATATCACAGCTATGTTAAATCCAGGTCAGACACCAGTTATGTGGGTGGACCAGCCACTGTATGCCCTTGCCAAGCTTATTCAATGGAATTGGGTAGATCGTTATGGAGAAACCGCATACGTCATTATGTTTGCGCCGTTTCACGTGGAACAGGCATTTTTACGCCTTATCGGCCAGTTCATGGACTCCAGCGGATGGATTGGAGTTGTTGAAAACTCAGGTAAGAATAATAAGGATTTAAATTATGCAAATCAATTAAAGTTACCCAAAGATTTAAATATAACATGTTATACATGCATGTGTCTTATTTTCAGGCATTGCTACAGCTGCGTCCGCACAGGCTATTCAAAAAGTAACATCAGTCACGAAAGCCAGGATGATGCACCAAAAAACAGCATCAACATTATACATCCTACTTCAAGAAGCATACGAGGAAGATGCCACAGGTGCATCCTTCGAGGAATGGGTCAATATGCAATCAAGTACATCACCTACATTCAAATTTTGGTTGTTGGTACTTCAACTAATTACTCTTTTGCTGTCTTTCGTTCGTTCTCTGAGAGATGGAAACTACAACCTGTTTAAAGAGTCTTTAAAACGCATAGTTCCTTGTTTTTTTGTTTTTGACCACACACATTACTCTCGCTGGTTGACTATTCATTTAAAAGACCTTGAAGAGCTCTCAAACACGACTCACAGCGTTCATCGTGAGTTCTGTAGTGGAAACTTTGTAATCCGCAAGACTCCCCGACCATTCTCTGCCCTTGCCGTAGATGAAGCACACGAACAAAACAATGCTATTATCAAGGGTGACGGTGGTGCAGTGGGTCTAACAGAAGATCCAGCAGCTCTTCGGAGGTGGTCAGTTGCAGGTCCTGAAGTCTGTAGGTTACTCGGTGAATTCTTTCCCGCACAATATGAAACCTCAAGTGATCTCCGACACCATGAGCAATACTCTGCATTTCAAAATGTGTTTAGAGAAGACACTTGCGCTCTCAAAGACAGCTTTCTAGAATTTGGCAATCCGTTCTTGGAAATAAGCAAAGATCTAATAGTCATTGACAGCCGGGTATTAGTGAGCAGGGAAGGTGTTGAAACATTAAACGCCCTAGAAGATGATGGCATCAATCTGTACAAGTTATTTGTTAAGGAGAGACTATACCTTGTGTCGACCCAAGTAACACTCTGTCAATCATCTAAGTGAAAGGGAACCGGTGGTTTTGTGCACAATACAAATGTAAATAATCCCCATTACCTGTAATGGCCTGTCCATCTTGACCCGTATTGACAGTTTTCAAACCACATGGACCTCTTTGGAATCTGTACCAGCCTGTATTTGAGAACGTCCCCTTTTATATAACTGAGTGTCCACTAATTTGCTCGAACATGAAGATTTAGAAGTGGTTGCGTTTTACATTAGTTTCAACAAAGAAGGCGGGAGGCCTCAATACAACCTGCGTCTTTTCAGTTTGATGATTGACAGAGTGTTACTTGGGTCGACACAAGGTATAGTTGATAAGTCAAAAACTATTTTTCAACCCTTGAAGAGAGTGAACACAAAGATCTTCACGGCTAAACCTAAAAAAACGTATGCAGGGAATAAGAGCAAGGAATGTGATAAGCAGCTTTTCTCTAAACTATTCATTGCAAGTCAGCACAGGGAATTGGATTTAGATGATTTTTTTTCGCACGAAAATCAGTCTTGTCCACCTTCGATTTCAGTAAATGGTGAGCTTCGCATGGGTACCAAATGCGAACTGACCAATATCCTGGCCGATATGGTTCCGCCAACTGAATTTTCTTGTCGTTGCGATGGACTTGTTTACGATGGAGCAGCCCTCGTTCAAAGTCTGAAACCACGACACTCGAAAACATTTGGTGAATACCTTGAAAAAGATTTCCAAGCCACTTTGATGAGGAATGTTACTCGCTTGTCTTCAAAACGATTAGATGTAGTGTGGGATACATACTCAATTGACAGCATAAAGAATGCTGTTCGAGATCAAAGAGTATCTGGGACACGCCGTCAAGTAACCGCAATATCAAAACTACCACGCTGTTGGTCAGACTTTCTAAGAAACTCAAGGAACAAAGAAGAGCTTTTCAGTTTTCTTGCCAATTTTGCCTTAGAGAATTTTGAAAACGTTCATGTAGTCACAAACGTTAACATGAAAATTCTCTCATCAGTCAGTCAAGATACATCCTTAGTTGGCGCTTCATGTGACAAAATGGAAGAAGCCGATGGACGCCTGATCCTTCACATTTGCGATATGGCCGTCCATGGTGCCAAAACGGTTCTTCTTTACACTACAGACACAGACGCAGTTGTGCTAGCAATATCATTTTTTTTCGTCCTGAAATCATGTGGGCTAACTGAGCTTTGGATCTTTTATGGTGTTGGTCGTAAGCAGCGATCCTTACCAATCCATCTAATAGCAAACGAGCTTGGAGAAGTAAAATCTATCGCACTCAGAGGTTTTCACGCATTCACTGGTTGTGACACGGTCTCTGCTTTTAATTCCAAAGGCAAGCGTTCTGCCTGGAAGAAGTGGAAAGCTTATGACGATGTTACTAGTGCGTTTACTGCCATCTCGAGACCACTAACATCACTACAGCCTGACGTCGTACAACTCCTTGAACATTTTGTACCTCTTCTCTATGGGGCAGAGAATAAAATGAGTAGTGTAAACGAAGCACGAAAGTATCTGTTTGCTGCCAAGAGTAAGCCATTGCGTAATCTTCCTCCTATAGTTGACGCCCTTACCCTCCACACTCTTCGTGCAACATACCAGGGAGGACACATATGGGGTCAGGCAGACAGTGTCATTACTGCTCTACCATCTCTACCATCATTAGAAAAAACGCTAACAATCTTATCACCAGAAGTAGATAGAATCATTTGTGTGGGTGATTTAAACATTAATCTTCTCACTCCTAAACTTCCCGGCTCTGTTGCGCTTACTAACCTACTAAAAAGTTATAACCTGAAGCAAATAATAAAAATGCCAACTAGAGTAAGTAGAGACAGTCAAACACTGATAGATGTAATCATAACTAATATAGATGAGATTTTAGAAGTCAACGCAATCGATGTAGATGACCTAAGCGATCACCACCTCACTTATTGCGTCATAAAAAATTGTAAACCAAAACCAATTCTTAAATATAAAACTTTCAGGGATATAAACAACCTAGACCTAGACTCGTTCGATGACGATGCTAAAAACATAAACTGGGAAGAGATCCTTGATATAGTAGATGCCAATGATCAAATAGAAATGTTGAATAAGAAAATTTTGTTTTTAATAAATAAACATATGCCTATGAAAACTATTAGGATAACTAAACCCAAAGCTCCTTGGTTAACAGACAATATTAAGCTCTTAATGAACCTCAGAGACAAAGCCTACAAAAATTGGGTCTCTAAGCGAACTGATGTTTCAAGAGAGTATTATCGCTCACTGAGAAATTACACCACGAATGCCATCAGGCAAGAAAAAAGGGCATATTTTTTATATGAGATGAGTAACTCAAGTCAATCAAAGTCAACAGTAGTTTGGAAACTTTGTAGCAAGCTCGATATTCACAATAAATCCGTAGAATCACACATCCCCGACCACTTGAGCGATCCTGACAAAATTAATAATTACTACATACAGTCAGTTAAATCAAATGAAGCAGATGAAGACCTTATTAAATGGTATACAAATAACACCTGTGGTAAAATCAATGGTAAATTTGCTTTTAAAAGAGTTAGTATCGGGGCAGTGATGAAAGCGTACCGATCAATTAAATCTAACGCAACGGGTACTGACGGAATATCAGGTAATTCTTTTAAGCTATGCTTACCCTTCTGTGTAAGTATAGTTACCGAAATAATAAATAACTGTCTTGCACTGGGAGTCTTCCCACAACCATGGAAGGAGTCTTTTATTTATCCAATTCCTAAAGTAAGTAGCCCAGCTGAATTCAAAGACCTACGGCCCATAAGTATTTTGCCTTTTATGTCAAAAATATTTGAAAAAATACTGAATCAACAGATCACAGATTACTGCGCTGCAAACAGTCTGATTCCCCAAAGCCAATCAGGCTTTAGGGCTCACCATAGCACTACCACAGCCTTGGCGACTATAACCGATGATATTCTCAGGGCCAGTGATAGGGGATTGGTGACATCGATGATATTATTGGACTATTCAAAAGCCTTTGACACAATTGATCATAAACTCTTATTGGCAAAGCTTTCATACTACGGCTTCTCAGAAAATGCATTATCGCTAATGAAAGATTTCCTAAGTAACCGAACACAAGTAGTTTATATGAACTCAAAACTATCAAATCCAGCGACAATAACTAAAGGGGTGCCACAAGGGTCCATATTGAGCCCTCAGCTATTTACAATCTATACGTCAGATCTCACGAAAGATATACAATTTTGTAAGGTGCACTATTACGCAGATGACTCTCAACTCTACCTAAGCTATGACCCTCACCACGTTCAGGATGCAGAACTGAAAATAAATGCTGACCTTAGCTACATAAACAGCTCATCGAAGAATCACGCACTCCAATTGAACTCGAGCAAAACTTTTATAATGCATTTTGGCACGACTAGTGGGCGTGGTAGGTTAAAACAAAATCCACCCAATATCAATCTAGACAATGATATTCTGCCAACCACGGAACTCGCGAAAAATCTTGGACTCAATATAGACACAGAACTAAAATTTACCCAACATACTACTAAACTTATTCAGCATACATTCTCAAAGCTAAAACATCTTTACAAATTCTCAAAAATGTTAACCCAAGAGACAAAATTAATGTTGGTCGAAGCACTTATTTTATCAAAATTCAATTACGCGGATGTCATATATGGGCCTTGTTTAGACAGTATCCAAAGTAAACGCATATAGAGAGCACAAAATGCATGCATGCGTTTTGCACTACAAATGAGAAAGTATGATCATATCTCACATAAATACTCGGAAGTCGGTGTACTTAACATGGCAAGTCGTAGAGCCCTCCACTTAGCCTGTCTGACACATAAAATTCACACATCAGGTCTTCCAAAATACCTAAAAGACAAACTTCCGATCAGGAAAATGACACACTCCCACAGCCTACGAAACATTGAGCAATTGTCAATTCACACACACTCCACAGCACTATCTGAGAAGTCGTTCACCTACAATGCCGTACATACTTATAACAATGTAGGAATTGACAAATCTCTCAACTACAATCAGTTCAAAATTATACTAAAAGCAAAAATGTTGGATAAAAAATGTTAAACCATTCAAAATTAGATGCCGCCAAACAGCTCTTGTTATAGCCAGACCAGCAATAGTGAGAAGGCTTCGAACGTATGTTTATTATGACTTATGAGAGAAATCACCAAGTTCAATATAGCATAATTAAACTACTCTAGCTAACTCAACTGAAACTATTTCATGTATATAGATCATAAGTAATTAAATCTTAACAATGTACTATTTGTAGATAACTATGATATATAACTATATGAATAATTATGAATTAGGCCTATGAGTTTGTGAAATTACAACATTTCGAATGATTGAAACAAAGTAGCATTGTTTAAATTTTTAGGTATAACACTCATTATACTAATATTAGAACCATAATATTTAAGAAAATATTGATGACTGTTAAAGAAGCATTGTTTAGATTGTTTAGATTAGTATTAAGTATTAGAACTAATTTTAGAAAAAGGTAAATTGTAAGAGAAGCCTCAGGCTTAACATTTGCCCTTTTCCTTGAGAAATAAAGACAACTTATTATTATTATTATTATTATTATTATTATTATTATTATTATTATTATTATTATTATTATTATTATTATTATTATTATCTCCAGCTGACTGGGGTTGGGCGCAGCATGAAGGAATGTGGACTCCCCAGTGGACTACACTACCAGCAGTGTGGCAGAGTTGCAGAGAACTACTGAAATGCGGTTGTAAAAAAGGCTGCACAGCTAGGTGCATATGTGCTTCCACAGGTGTCCCGTGCACGCTGATGTGTACCAACTACAAAAGCAAATGTCAGAATTCCACCCAAGAGAGTTATGTGTAACGTTAGTGTAGAACGCGGGGCAGAGGTAACAAATTGCAATAAACAAATAATTTAAAACACATATTCTTTACTTTATTATTTCTATCAATTAGTCGATTTGAGATAAATAGCAACAAGGAATTTGTAAATTGTATCAATAACGAATATTTTGAGCTCAAATTAGTATTCTCTGGCTTAAATTCATATGGACGTGACACCAAACATGATATTATTAGTCATTTTGAGAAAAGTTTTGTGTCAAAAGGTAATTTTGCCAAAATTGCCGCCATCTTGTATTCCAAGGGAATTTTCATTGCCTCCACATCTTAAAAAAATCTATTGGGTACCATCTACAACTGAGCCAAGAGCCAAACCGTGTTAAAAAAGTGCAGCATCATAATCAGCATAGTAATCATTAACCACCTGTTGCACACTCCTGGTTGCTGAACCAATGACTGACCAATAGCTTAAAAATTTTAAAAAATGGTTTAAGATTAAACGATATAATCATAAAAATTTGTGCTAGAAACATTTACAGGGGTAGGGTAAGGGATTTTCTACGTCGGACACAAACCTAGAAGATTTTCTTGAAAATACAACTAAATACATTTTAAAATTCTACAATTTCACTCGGATGTTTATCTTCACCTTATTTTCGTGGATTTCGAGTCGAAAATATACGAAAACGATACCAAACATAGATTATTAGACACACCTTAGGAACTTTTGTATCCGAGGACATCGTTATGAAAAATGGCCGCCATTTTGAATTCTAAGGGAAATTTTGAATGCCTCCACATCCTTAAATATTTATTATGATCCCACCTACAACTGTGCAAAGCGGCAAACCGTGTTCAAAAAATGCAGTATTATTTTGCGTACCGCTACCACTATTAGCAAGATCTTGTCTGGGCATGAGGTGAAAACTGTATTCCTACCACACAGGAAGGTTAGTTCATTTTTAAGATCACCAAAGGATGCCATACCATTGGAAAACCATGGTATGTACGAAATTCCCTGTGGATCATGTGAAAAAACGTATGTGGGGCAGACCGGAAGAAAAATCTCTCAACGTCGACAGGAACACTTACTCTCAGTAGAAAAGAATGAACCAAGATCAGCTCTTGCACAACACGTGGCAGATCAGGGACATGTCATTAATTTGAGGTACTTAGTAATTGCAATCTACGGACCGTATAGGAAACCTAATTGGGTTGTCGTTCGTCTCCGGTCAGGTCGGTATAGCGTATAAACGTCTAAATGTTTTACTAAGCGATAGCGCATGAGAATCTACCAACGGAAAATTATATTCTACTGTAAAAACTAATCTTCCTCTATGGTGGATATACATACTCTGCTCTATCACAAATATAATGACTTTGTTTTGAGTTGAGTGAACTCTACATCAAAATGTGCCAAAACCTTCCAAACATGCTATGAAAAAGCACGTAAAAACATTTTGTCTCGTTGCATCAGCATAACATTTGGTTCGCGATTGCTTTGTAGCTACGTGAGGTCACTGGTTGTACTAGATTATACATTAATAAAATATCCTTTAATGTGCCAACAAAATCTTGAATGCGAAGTACGTTTAGCAACCATGGACAGGCGCGTGGTATGCGAGGATGCCACAGCTGCACACAACGTGGCTGCGCCTCGCTTAGGTTGCCGCTCAGTCGGAGTACATTTGCGACAGCGCGCAAACAAGGGTCCATTTAACTCATAATAGTTTGAATTTAGGAAGCGTCATCGAGCAAAGCAGAATGCCATCATCTTCTTTACAAAATTATGCATCTTGTGATGTTATTGGTTTAGATTTCTTTTGCGCGAATCAAAAGATATGGCGAGTTACATTTTCGTACCATGCTAATTCTTATGGGCGCTGAGACCAGAGAGAACCAATTTCCTTCCCGCCTTCAAAACTTAGGTTCCCTAATCATTCCAGGATTATAAGGGAAGCAATAGAAATTGAGAAGAGGCCTCATAGTTTGAACAAAAGGGATGATGGAAAACGCCTGCCTCAGACATGGAAGTCCATCATAAACCTTTGCCATAAACCAAAAACATTCATGCACACTCTTCCAACTTTGCTAAATGCTCCCGAAACTATGATACCTGTTGTAAGTCTACGACCCGTAACAAGAAGTCAGACTAACCATACTGGTCAAAACACTTACAAGACCGTGTTACCTTCCACAAGTCAAGGCCCAATGACAAGAAGTCAAGCAAGGAATCATCCTACAGGTTCTGGTCCATCAGACTACCTTGCATAATCAATAACATGACATGTTTTTCTAAGCTCTTTCCACATGTTATAATATTCCTGTTTGTTAACTTCTTTGAAAATTGTTTGTTTATTATGTTTGTTTGATGTTATTCTTGTGTTTTTGTTTTAGTTTCTCTCTTGAAGTGTTTTTGTATTTTGTATTTATAATTGAGTAACTTTAGTCTTAGACAATGATTGGTGAAATCCAATCGAAACGTCAGACAAAATAAAGAATATCTTACGTGGTAAACCGAAAAAAGTAAATTTAATTAGTTAAAGATGGTAACATATATATATATATATATATATATATATGTTTAAACTTGGCTTTATAGTAGGCGACTATGACGCTGTTATGTTAGTACTTTAGACAGAAATTAAAAAAAGTGACTACACCGGGGTTTGAAATATATATATATGTTCTGTTGTAGGCTTTTGTGATTCATGGTTTATGTTATGTTACACTTTACGTAAATAATCACGCTATATTGAATGTTTAAAACAAATATTTAATGAAAACTTCAACGTTTCAGAAGACTAGGCTTCCATTTTCAAGAAGAGTTGGTAAAAAACCAACTTTTTTTTTTGTACCAACTCTTCTTGAAAATGGAAGCCTAGTCTTCTGAAACGTTAAAGTTTTAATTAAATATTCGTTTTAAACATTCAATATAGCGTAATTATTTCCGTAAAGTGTAACATGTAACATTAATATATATATATATATATATATATGCTATAGCCAAGAGCTTGCAATTTGTAGTCTTGTTTCCTTTCGTTTTCGAATCCCAGTCACAATTAGTAGGGCAGCCTCTCTCGTTGCCACGGGTCCTGGTTCAAATCCAGGGTAAGACATGGTTCTTTTGTCGCCCAAGCACCAGAGTCTAGGAGGGAAGCCCCCTCACTGGTTGTGCTGTGTTGTGACTTTCCCCCCTTCCTATCTCTAACCTTTTCTCTTAGTATGAATGAAGAGGCACCCTTGCCCAGCAACAGCAGGAGGGCAGCTTTTCTCTTGTTGCCAAGGGTCCTGGTTCGAATCCAGGGTAAGTCATGGATTTCTTGTCTCCCGAGCACCAGAGTTGGGAGGGAAGCCCCCTTACTGTCTGTGCTGACTGTGTGCCCCAGTATGAATGGTGTGTGAAGTAACCTTGCTGATGATGACAACATGCTTGCAGAATTTACTTCTTGCGTGGCCCTACCACAGGTTTGGTTATGTGTTGTGAGTTTTGGTTGCATGTAGCTAGCTGATTTTTAGTGGCCACCATCCGCCTGAAGAGTCCCAGAAGGACGAAACGCGTCGTGGATTAAGGTAACAACTTTAAATCAACTACAGTTGTCATCAGCAGGTGAAAAGTTTTGTCGCCCCCAGCCCTTCAGGCTGGGCTTTATGTTCTCTATGCTTTCCCAACCTGTCAACCCTTCTCCAATCTAAACTATATATATATATATATATATATATATATATATATATATATATATATATATAAATATATATGTTTTGATTTAAGCTTTCGTGATCCATGGTTAATGCTTTAAGTATCTCTACGGTTTATAATCACGCACAGTATTATAGAAAATAAAAAAAATAAAAAAAAATAATGACTGGAAGTCATACTGCAGCTCTTGAAAAGTATGAGACTGAGCCGCCTGTGGTACCAAGACATGAAGACAGCGATAGGCCTGCTAGAATGGTCACAAGAAGTCACACTCACAATGCAACCAAGTGATTTGATTTTAGGTTCACTGCAATTGGATCTTTGTAATTTTCTATGTTTGCAAGGTAGTGTGTTTTTTGTTTCTATTTGTTTATTTTTATAATGCTCATTGTTGTTTTATTGAATTTTTGTTTTACCCTTCCCTTGAAAATGGAAACATAGTTTTTCTGAAACGTTGGGATTAAAAGTTATTTTCTATAATACTGTGCGTGATTATAAACAGTAAAGATATTTAAAACATATATATATATGATAAAAACAAGGATCTTGGGTAAAACCGCGTCGAAAATAGATACTATATATATTATATTTTTGACGCGGTTTTACCCAAGATCCTTGTTTTTATCCTATGACGGGCCGCGAAAACCTACAACAATCCATATATATATATATATATATATATATATATATATATATATATATATATGTTATATCGCAGACTTTCACGGATTGAATATGCAGACATTGTATTTTCGGGTAGTTCGTGTGGTTTTATTATTAGTTCCAACGTTTCGGGCAGTTCTCCCTGCCCATCTTCAAGGAAATTTAAAACATAAAACAATATCAAAACAAACAAAACCTTACTTCTTAACAAACACTGCAACTGGATACAAAGACAAAACCAAAAAGCTTAGAAAACATAGGTACTAATGACAACATATTATGAACATCCAGATATTTTAAAAACTGTGAAGACATCAACACACTCTATTACTTTTTAGATGACCTCAGCGTACGAGTAGATGGCTCAAGGGGTTCTTGTTGAGTTTTCTTCCTCTTGTCAACTCTTGTTGTCGGAGGTGGACGGTCTAAAAACATGTCCACAGGGAGAGCTTTTGGTTGAATATGACAGCCTTGCAAAACATGTTTCCATGTGGCTGGAAGTCTTTTAGCATCGTCCCGTGTGTTCATGTTGTGTTTCCGTTTCTCCATCTCCACCGCCTCTCTTACGATTCGGGGCACTTCATGTTCCACTTTGGCTAAGGTTTTAGCTTCATCAAAGTTAATCCAGTGCTCCTTGTCGAAAGCATGTTGGAAAAGAGCTGAGGTGGTTTCCATACGTCTAACTGCAACTCTATGTTCGTCGATGCGGACAGATATTTTACGGTTAGTTCTTCCTACGTAAGTCTTTTCGCAGCTTCCACACGGAATTTCATATATACCATGGGACTCGTTAGGAATGGTGTCTTTAGCGTTACGTAACATAGATGAAATCTTCCGATCCGTGCTAAAAACAGTTCTTATATTCTGTTTTTTGAGTAAACGGCTTATTTTATCAGTGGTTCCTTGGACGTAAGGCAGAAACGCAGTTGATCGGGGTTCATCTTTTGGAATATCTTGATCAACACAATTGCTCGAGCATTCCATAAAACATCGAGTAAACCTGTTGATCAAGATATTCCAAAAGATGAACCCCGATCAACTGCGTTTCTGCCTTACGTCCAAGGAACCACTGATAAAATAAGCCGTTTACTCAAAAAAAAGAATATAAGAACTGTTTTTAGCACGGATCGGAAGATTTCATCTATGTTACGTAACGCTAAAGACACCATTCCTAACGAGTCCCATGGTATATATGAAATTCCGTGTGGAAGCTGCGAAAAGACTTACGTAGGAAGAACTAACCGTAAAATATCTGTCCGCATCGACGAACATAGAGTTGCAGTTAGACGTATGGAAACCACCTCAGCTCTTTTCCAACATGCTTTCGACAAGGAGCACTGGATTAACTTTGATGAAGCTAAAACCTTAGCCAAAGTGGAACATGAAGTGCCCCGAATCGTAAGAGAGGCGGTGGAGATGGAGAAACGGAAACACAACATGAACACACGGGACGATGCTAAAAGACTTCCAGCCACATGGAAACATGTTTTGCAAGGCTGTCATATTCAACCAAAAGCTCTCCCTGTGGACATGTTTTTAGACCGTCCACCTCCGACAACAAGAGTTGACAAGAGGAAGAAAACTCAACAAGAACCCCTTGAGCCATCTACTCGTACGCTGAGGTCATCTAAAAAGTAATAGAGTGTGTTGATGTCTTCACAGTTTTTAAAATATCTGGATGTTCATAATATGTTGTCATTAGTACACCTATGTTTTCTAAGCTTTTTGGTTTTGTCTTTGTATCCAGTTGCAGTGTTTGTTAAGAAGTAAGGTTTTGTTTGTTTTGATATTGTTTTATGTTTTAAATTTCCTTGAAGATGGGCAGGGAGAACTGCCCGAAACGTTGGAACTAATAATAAAACCACACGGACTACCCGAAAATACAATGTCTGCATATATATATATATATATATTTGTTTTGTCTTAAGCTTTCGTGATCCATGATTAATGTTTTAAGTATCTTTACGGTAAATAATCACGCACAGTATTATAGAAAATAACTTTTAATCCCAACGTTTCAGAAAAACTATGTTTCCATTTTCAAGGGAAGGGTAAAACAAAAATTCAATAAAACAACAACAGCATTATAAAAATAAACAAATAGAAACAAAAAACACACTACTTTGCAAACATAGAAAATTACAAAGATCCAATTGCAGTGAACCTAAAATCAAATCACTTGGTTGCATTGTGAGTGTGACTTCTTGTGACCATTCTAGCAGGCCTATCGCTGTCTTCATGTCTTGGTACCACAGGCGGCTCAGTCTCATACTTTTCAAGAGCTGCAGTATGACTTCTAGTCATTCTGCTGGATTCCAAATTTCTAGACAAGATGGTTGGGTCCGTCCGGACCGTCCCACGTTCGTCTAGAACTGCAGGCACTCAGCCGCTATACCGCTTTCTTTGACTAACCTCTCAATCAAAGCAGGCTTCCACGATTGAGCCAAACGCTTGCCATCGTCTCGTTTGTTAAGATTGAGTGGGCGCTTCTCAATTTCCACTGCCTCTCTGACGATTCGACTAGATAGATGGCTTACCATGGCAAGAGGCCTCATTCCGTCAAAATCAATGGAATGACCCTCCTTCTTGACATGTTGTGCCAAAGCAGATGTTGTTTCCATCTTGTTGACGGCGAGTTTGTGTTCCTGTAGACGCATCGACATATTTCGACCAGTTTGTCCAACATATGTCTGCGAACAGTCTCCACACGGAATCTCGTAGACGCCCCAACCCTCCAAATGAATCTTGTCTTTGTGGCTACCAATCATTTCGCCTAAGGTTCTATCTGTCAAAAAGACCGTCTTGATGTTTTCAATAGCCAGTAGTTTGCCAATTCGGTCGGTGGTCCCTCGAACATATGGCAAATATGCAGTGGCTCTTGGTTTGTCTACTGGATCGACTTGAGTTTCTTCTGCTCTGGTTCTTCTTTTCCAAGCCTTGTGGAACAACCGGTTAGAAAACCCGTTACTGAGCAGTGCCTCACGTAGAATCTTGCCTTCTTCGTCTAAATGTTCTTCGTCAGTTATTACTAACTACTATAACTAACTATAGATAATAGATTCAGGATATTTTTACTTGCCCCAACATAAGTCTCCATTCAATGAATTGATAAAACAGAAAACCACATCTCATTCACAACTACTGTGGAACTCTGTTATGGAGAATAGTGAGTACATCAAGGGTACAAAACCTTCAAAACAGGGTTGTGATGGAAATATTGAAAGGCAACCAGTTTTCAAAGATACAATATATTATGTTTGACACCTTAAACTGTCTCTCGATTATTGAACAAATGGTTTAATTAATTACTCTTACATCTATACATAAAATAATAAAAGGTGAACTGCACCTAAAAAGAACATCTGTTTTTGCACAGAAGTCCATAATTAGATACAATACTAAGAGAATAACAGCATGTGGCAGTTAGAAAATTTAGCTGTGTAAAACAGCACCTAAAATAACATGTAACATGAAAAAAAGAAAAAAATATTCAAATTGAATTGTTTTCGAACCCTAGTGGTCAGGAGTAAATTAAATTTGGAGATCAAACCATTAGCATTAGTCAAAATAGTTGTACTCGACAGTTCTTAAAACCGCTCTGAAACAGCTGCATTGTTGTGCAAGCTTTCACAGGTCGTCTTCGTCATTGTTGTTTACATCGACTACGAAGCATTAAAATCCAGAAGATCAACAGTAGTGGGTACAGTCGAGCTAGTTGGATTGCATCTGCTGCTGTCTAATAATATGCTGCTTCAGTTCAAAATCCTCCTCAAGATCTTCCAAGGTAAAATTGTCACGGAATGGGCAGCCAACGTATGGACACCTACAGTAGACAGAAAATACACTCACTAATTACACATTATATTGTAACCACATAAATGCAAGTGGATATTCTGGCTGCCTGTCTTTGTTTTGTACATATTCAAAGGCAAATAAATAATAATAATAATAATAATAATAATAATATCTTTATAATTTAAATGTAAGGTCGATGAAAAGGGTTTACACAATCTTAAGAGGTTCATTTAAGGAGCCAAAAAGGTGGAAACACTATCACAAAAGTGCGCAGGTAGCATATTATATAATCTTTCCACAATACTCTTGAAGAATTATATTATTTTTATGTGGTATGATACTTTCGAACATCAGGATTCTTTTCGGCGTCCAGACGCTTTGAACTGAACACGGCCAACAACTCCGTTTTCATCTTACGCCATGGCAGATTGTAATCAGGGCCGTGTTTAGGTAATGAGCCGCCCTAGGCAATTAAATTTTGACCCTCCCCCCCCCAAAAAAAAAAATACAGTCAAGGTAACGGTTTTTAGTTTAAATTTTCTGTATTCCTATAACTGGACACATCGCACCTTCTTTGCAACAAAGTTGCCTGTCTCATCATATCCAGGACCTATTCCTCCTATTATAGTGGTCCTAACGAAAGAATGCTGATAGATCGAAATTGTTTTCGTAACATAACAACTTTGTCAACTCTAATTCACGCTAGCTCAGCGTGGATCTAGCACACGGAGGAACTCTGTAATCTAGCATAGATAATATTTGCTTGCATTGGCAAAATACATTTCGTTTTCGTACACAAATGCGACATTCCATTTACTTTGCATTCATACTACCCCCACCACTACAAAGATCAGCATTCTTTAATTGGAGTAAGTATAGCACCACAATCGTTAATTACTCGTAAAAAGAATGTTACATTTTTATAATTTTCGAACCTCTAGCAGAACTAGTGGGGGGGGTTGGGGGGTCTGGGTTAAAGATCAAAGGTACAGCTGCGCAAAGTCTATCGACGAAGGCAATTTTTTACAAATATGCAGCTTTGAAAAGCTCTAAAACACGTTTAAAAATTAAAATTACATATTTACAGAGTACTAGATCTATTTTCTTACAAAAAGTATTTCTACGTATTTAGTATTTTGTAACTTTCGGTAGTTCTGCAAAAAAAAGTACATACCTAGTCTTCAATATCTTAGGCAAAATGCCACCTCCCTAAACTTTGCGGCCCAAGTTGATTAGAACTAAATACGGCACTGATTGTAATGGCTATATCTAAAACACTGTTAAACTAATCAATCTGAGTTATTTTATAGAAATCAATCCAGGAATAAAAAAATCCATCCCAGCGGGGTTTTGTATTGATTTCTATAAAATCAAATACACCTACGGCCCACGGGAGTGTTTCCCAATTAATGAAATTGAGAAAAAATCTGAGTTATATTGCAATATTTGAGGAAGAATTACATTATCTTCTTCTTTTTCTTCTTCTTGTCTTGCCTATACATTGCCATATTTATATCATCATGTGTCTTGACAACCAGTAAAGATAGGACTCCTTTTCCTTTCTGTCCATACCCCATGGCCTTTCTTCAGTGTCCTTTCAGTTTTGCACATCTAAATAGATAGGTACACTGTCCTATGTTCCATTACTACAGAGCTTACATATTATGCTGCTTTCAATCACACCTATTCTATGTTAGGTGCTTTACTAGCAAGTTATGGCCAGTATCTAGTCTGAACTGTGCTTTTGTAGTTCTTCTCCTATAATGGTTTGTCTTATCATTTCTTCTTTTCCTTGTATTAACCAGCTCACTCAACACACTTCATTCTTGTCTTTCTCTTTCCATGCTTTCTTTACTTCCGAGTTGCTGGCTGATTTCAGATGTGCCTTAGCTGATCTTTGAAATGTTTTTTATGAATTGCTTGGTTTTACTTCCCCTTTAACAGCATTGCTTCCAACTTTTCCCGCGCAATTCTGGAAATTTACGCTCTTGCGGGAAGGGAGGGAGATAGGCGTGAACAACTTAACAAATTTAGTCATCCCCACCGCAACAAAACATGGTGTATCGCAAGGCAAAGAGGGGTAATGCTCGGGTAATGCACCAACAAAGTAGCCAGCGCCTGATTTATTGCGAGCCCGGCTTACTAGCCACGATAACACTGTCAAGGTCAACTTCCATTGCTGGCATGGGATATTAGTCACTCAACGCTGGCATCGATAAATGCGAATATAAATATCGAGTTGTAATCCCTATCCGAAAGTTTTTTTCTGGTGTATGGTAATGAATAACATTGTAAAACAATTTATAATTTTATATTTTACACAGTAGGCATATGCTATCAAAATTGGTGTTTCTCCCGTGATAATGAAATAACCAATTTCATTAGGATTGAACAAAACATTATTCGTAATGTTTTCAAAATATAAACTCTAGTCCTAAACACTAATCGTCTCAATTTAATACAGAGCATAGCAAGCGAGTAATCAAGCTTATACTCTTTATTAATTATACATAGTGCACATTACTTTTTCGGTATCTAAACTAATCGCGTTTGCGATTCAAACTCATGTCCCTTAGTTTCATGCTGACCTTTGCCCTATATCGTCATAAACCAAGACAGCAAGAATGTTGATGTGTAGTGTTCTATCGCATACAGAGGCGGAGGTACTCGGTTCGAACCCTAGTCGGGTAAAGCTAGTTTGAATTGTTTCACTTCACTTCAATTCAATTAAACGAGTTATTACACAATCACTGTTTGGTATAAAAGTCAGTGGCGTCAACAATTGATTGTGCAGCCACTCGCGGCCTGGTCCTCAGAGACTTTTTTTAATACTGTCCATGTCCATTACTCTTGACTGTTAATGACGATTACCCGATTTACGATTTAACCATTTTCATATACTGGGAACTGTGGCTTCGGGAACATGATACGTTTTCTTGAAAGTATGAGATGTTGTTTTTATTACACTCGTTCGTTCGTTATTAATATGGAAAGGTAAAGTAGCCTACTTGTAAAACATCTACGAGTTGTATTTTATTTATATAGAAACACCGTACGAACAATAACCACAGCCATACATTAAAACAGATTCCAACAAACTTCCTCGCGTCTGATGAAGAGAGCCTCTTGAAATGTGCACACTTTTTCGGTAAGTGTTTTTATTTAATACCGTGAAACGGGGTGACTCGGGACACTTTGGAGATTCTTTTACATGTGAAAGCTACATTTTTTATCAAAAATGATCAAGTCTTTTTGGAAAAGTGTTAGTAGGGTCCTGGGAACACATGGGAGAATTTTTTTTTTTTTCTAGCATTGGAAGTATTTTTTTTATTTTTTTCAAAAGTGTCCCGTGTCGTGACTCGGGACAGTCTTTTCAAAGCTCGATTTGCCTGATGTATACCCACTTTGGGGGTGACTTGGGACAGTATATGCCTTTTAAAAAACACTTGATAATATAAAAGTATAAAGTTACAAAAATATCAATACCCTTAACTGTTAGGGCATATTTAACAAAATAAGTAAAAAATAACATTTTATAATCGCAAATTAAACCCCAAATTGGCATAATTAGCCATGAATATGTTAGGAACAAGTTTTCTTCATAGATACATATCGATATTCATAAGAATCAAGCAGAATAATTTAAGGGGAAAATTTTGGTAATTTCAGACTCCTAATTGGCATTTGTTTCATTGTCCAAAATCACCCCCATGATGTAGTTAAAAATTTAAAAAAATCATATCTCAGACAAAAAATTAGTTATTGAATTTCTCCAAACATAACCTTAAAGACAACACGTCATTTACTTAGAAATAAAATATCATGACCTATTTCCAATTTCAGTATTATAGGTAGGGTAAGAAGTTTACAGTAGTTTAGTTTCATAACATTTTAAAAGTAATTTTAGTAGCTTTTTGGTGACTAAACTTCATTTTGGATGAGCTGTCAAAACGTGTTCTCACTTAAAGAATTTCACTGCCTTCTAAACACGCTCGGGTACATAGTTATAGCTTCACCCGTTTAAGCGCTACACCGCTCAAAGTGCGGGAAATACGAGAGTGTCCCGAGTCACCCCGTTTCACGGTATATCTTGCGGTCTAAACATCTTTTTTTTGATCGTGTATTTATATATTTAATTAATGTGTATCGCATTCAGATATGAAGTGAATTTAATTTCTTTAAAGCAAGGCACTTACACTCCAATGTGTATTGTGTGGCTCGTTGGTATTGTGGTTAATGTCTCTGCTTCCAATGCAGAAGGTCCATGGTTCGATTCCCGTTAAGTCAGAAGGTTTTAACTGCTGATTTAGCATTAGTTCTTGTCTTAGGAATTTGTAAACGGTGACTTTGGAGCCGTCCTAGCAAACGAGGCACATAATAAATTTTAAAGTTGTTCTGAATCGGCCTTGTTGATTCTGGCGTTGACCCGCGGGTGTTCGCACTGTCCATATTGCTATATTTCTAATTAAAAAATATCGATCTTTGGTTGGTTATCGCTCAATTGTCGATTGCGTCGGGGCCTACAGGGTTTGTTGGATTTGTCGCTTTGGTTTACTGTCCCCCACTGAAAATCAGTTATGACTGAGTAGGTAGACAAAATATGAATTTATTTATTTTATTATATGCTACGCTACCCGCTCACTTCCATGCAAATATAGCCCTACCTCAGAATGATATTCCTTGTAAACAAACTTATTTTTTACACATACCAAAGATAAATAGAACGTATTTTCACATAAGGATTGACACATTCGACATAAATATTAATAGTTAATAAATTATACCGGAAACACAAGATAACAACCAATAAAAAACGTTTGTGGTCATTTGAGACTCTGGATACATATAAAATACATGGCAAATATCGCAAACACACGAAAAAAAATCCCCAAAATATTGTAGTTTATATTATAATGCGTCACACACAGGCATGTGTTACACTCGTGAGTTAGGATTATTACACATTATCTAGGTGCCCGTTAGGGCGCCGCAGCCAAGCCGTGGCGCGCTACACACTCAAGCACCTTATACAGCAAGCAGAGTTGGGGTGATTTCGAGGTGTTACCTAGCCGTCATGTAACGTGATGTGAACTTGAAAACTATCACAATCGAGGGGATTTAGGTACCTGACAACACATGCCAAATTTTATTGGGGTACGACCATTCCTTCTTGGTGAAAAAATGTCTTGAAACATGCTCAAAATCACTTCAAGGATGTTAGCTACTGCTGCTACTGCTACTACATCTAATTCGTCAGTTTCAATCGGCCCGCGATTCTGACCAGACGGGTGGGGCTACAATGTTCATATTTTACATGGACATTAAGGATAGTAATATAGTCTCTTTTGAAAAAAAAAAGTTGAAAAAGTTTGCTGGAAGGCTTCCAAATAAAGGTTTTAAAATAAGCCTTATACAGGCATACAATCAACAAGTAACTATAGTTACTTGACACTTGTTGACGGTATAAGCAGAGTTAGGCGGGAAAGTGCGATACGTAAACAAATGGCGGACATTTTAAATTTTTCTTCTTTGTGTGGAACGAGAAAAGGTGTCATTATACTCTCATAAAACAAATCAGAAACTGTCCCTGGCCTAGGGCCAGATGTAGAAAATTATTTATTGGGTGAGCGTAGCGAGCGTAGTGAGCGAAGCGAAGATTCCATTTTACTACACTGGAGAAAAAAATCCGGAATGTTTTTTTTTTTCTTTCTATATTTTTGTCTGCTTGTTAGCACGATTCCGGCAAAACCGATACTCCGATTGCGATGAAATTTCATGGAGGCCTTCGAAATCTCTGAACTTAGAACTGCACGTTTTGAGCGCAATCGGAAATTTTTCTCATAAAAAAACGCAATTTACGTTTTTTCCGTTTTAAAACTTCTTCGACTAAACACCTACATGCTTTAACCGATTGTAATGATTTTTTCACAGAACCTTAATTTCATGAATAAGGATATTCGTGCGAATTTGAGCGTAATCAAAAAATTATTTCTCATGAAAATCGAAATTTACGGTTTTCTTTTTAAAACAATTTTTGATTTTTACACCTACAAATCCTAAGACTGCACAATGCAAACAGATAATTAACTACAATGGATACCATCACACTGCAAGTATATGGCAATGATAAAGCGGACTTCTAGCTAAGAAAGGGAGCAAAATGCTACAACAGAGCAAACCGATAACTTACAGCTCAGTTAAAGCCCATGTAAATGCTGCAGTTTCTAGAAAATTGACAAGAATGGGTCAAAAAGGGACAAGACAAACCATGGCAGGTGTACACCACGCAGCCAAGTAAACCAAAAGAATATTGATAACGAACAGAAACAGCACAGTTCGGTTGAAGACTCAACATGACCTTCTAGGGAAGCATCTGCACCGAATAGGCGTTTTGAAACCGTACCTGCAGATTATGCGGAAATGGTGAACATGACAGACGACATCTATATACCTGTGCCAGTCTGGCAAATGAGCGTGACGCAATGCCAACGCATGAAGAAGGAGAAAGGAGGCTCGTCTCTATTGGTTGACTAGATCAAGCATGATGGCATCATAGGCCAAATGTGGGCTATGAGAAGAAGAAGAAGACACCTACATGCTTTATCTATTGTAATTATTTTTTCACAGAACCTTAATTTCATGAATTAATATATTCGTGTTAAATTTGAGCGCAATCGAATATTTATTTCTTATGAAAATTGCAATTTTACAATTTTTTTCTTTGTTAAAAATTACGATTAATTAAAAAAATTAAGTTATTTTGTTATTTAATTTAATTTAATTAAAAAAAATCTTCGACTAAGTAATGATTTTTTCACAGAACAACAGAAAATCCGCGTAACACATGGCAGCTCAATGCACCAATTACGCTCATACAACAACGCGGCGGGACTTAAGCGTTTTCCTAGTAATACAACAGTGTAGGTCTAAAGTTCCATTAGGCTATAGGACTAGATAAATAAATACTTACACTACACGTTTGACAAGCCCTAGGCCTTTCTTAGCCAACCCTAGGCCAGCACAACCTTGTTCTGACACACTTCCCGCACAAATAACCAGTTTTGATAACTAAAAGCCTAATGCAGATAAACAATAGTATGATTGTCCACCTAGGCTATACAAAAATGTACGGAAATAATACACCTATTCATTTCTTTCAATGATCTCACGCAAAACTCCTGTCACTATATAAAAACGTTAAACAAAAACTGTGCAAATTTTCAATATTCTTTTGTTAATTTGTTGATTTACATGGCTGTGGATGCAGTGAAATTGGTGTAAAATAACATTAGTTGTGCGTTTGTTGTTGCATGGGAAAGTTTTAATTGGATGTGAGTTGTCTAGACTTAACCAGTCCTTATACCGTCGTTATACCATAGTTATACCACCTATACCCAGGATGTACATGAATCCGGGTCTAGATATTTTACATCATATTGTTATTGCTAATACCATAGAAATTAAATCAACTTTGATAAAACTATTATATTTTAACAAATAATTTTGCAATGGAACTTGAAAAAGTAATGAGATCACACACATAACAAAAACTTGTAGAAATACAGCCAAACCTTACACACTCAAAAGAAATGAGATCTAAAAAAAGGGCCAAGCTCATCTACCCTTCCACATTTGCGCATTCTTAATTCATAAACGTACAGTGTCCCATAACAGCATCCTCGAAAAGCTTGGCAAAATAGAATTTGCATGTTTACGTTTAAATAAATTAGAAAAAAGAACTTGGATGAACTATTCCGTTTAAATTAATAATCGCAAATTCTATTTTGCCAAGCTTTTCGAGGATGCTGTTATGGAACACTGTACGTTTATGAATTAAGAATGCGCAAATGTGGAAGGGTAGATGAGCTTGGCCCTTTTTTTAGATCTCATTTCTTTTGAGTGTGTAAGGTATTTCTACAAGTTTTTGTTATGTGTGTTTTACATAGACTTGGAGAAGACTTTGAGAGAAAAAATCCGGAATGTTTTTTTTTCTCTTTCTTTCTTTCTTCTTTTGTGTGTTTGTCAGCACGATTCCAGCTAAACCGATACTCCGTTTGAGATGAAATTTTATGGAGGCCTTCGAAATCTCTGAACTTAGAACTGGCACGTTTTTGAGCGCAATCAAAAAATTATTTCTCATGAAAATCGCAATTTTACGATTTTTTTTCGATTTTTTGAAAATTTATTTTACTTATAACACCTACATGCTTAATCCGATTTTAATGATTTTTTCACAGAACCTTAATTTCATGAATTAAGATATCCGTGTGAAATTTGAGCGCAATCGAAAAATTATTTTTCATGAAAATAGAAATTTGTGTTTTTTTTCTTTTTTAAAACAATTTTTTACTTATAACACCTACATGCTTTATTCTATTGTAATAATTTTTTCACAGAACCTTAATTTTATGATTTTATATATTCGTGTGAAATTTGAGCGCAATCGAATAATTATTTCTTATAAAAATCGCAATTTTTTTTTTTTTTTAAATTAGTACGATTTAAAAAAAAAAATATTACGTTTATTTTTTATTTTATTTAATTTAATTTTTAAAAAATCTTCAACTTAGTAATAATTTTTTCACAGAACAACAGAAAATCCGAACACATGGCAGCTCAAAGCACCAATTACGCTCATCCACAACGCGGCGGGACTTAAGCGTTTTCCTAGTGTGTATATAACCTACAGCGGGCATCCTACAAAAATGTTTTTATATTTATGGATACGACCGGTCGAAAGGCCCGACTACCGTGCGTTAGCAAACTATGTTATTTTCTTCACCGTGCTGAAAAAACGCTACACGATATCTAAAAAATAAAATAAAGTTCGGTTTGGTACTATATAATAGGATGAGCGAAGCGAAGACTTCAATTTCACTGACCCCCAAAAATTTAGCTCGTTTTTTTTTGTGTTTTTTTTTTTTTTGTCTGTTTGTTCGCACGATTCCGGGCAAACGGCATATGCAATCTTGATGAAAATTGAAGGGGACCTTCGAAATCTCTGAACTTAGACGTGCGACGTTTTTGGGTACAATCGAAGAAATATTTCTCATGAATATCGCACTATTACGATTTTTTAAATTTTTAGTGCGATATTTTCGTGACATTTGGGCCGATTCTGACCAAACGGGTGGGGCTACAACGTTCATATTTCACATGCACATTAAGGTAATGGTGATGTACCGTATTTACTCGATTATAGGCCGCCCTCGAGTAATGGCCGCACCCTTATTTTGAATACTGAGGTTGTAAAGAGTTGGCTATAAATACTATTGACAAATGGCATCACATAATGGCCGCACCCCACCTTTTGAACTTGACGATTTCAAATATACCCGAGGCCAATACTCGCATAAATAGGCCTACAGTATTGATGTTTGAAAGAAAAAGTTAAAAAAGTTAGCCAGAATATATAGAAATAAAGGTTTGAATTTGAGTTTTTTGAGGTCTTAAATATTAAAACATTTATTTCTATAGATTCTGGCTAACTTTTTCAATTTTTTCTTTCAAAAGTCAATACATTACCCTTACCTTAATGTCCATGTGAAATATGAACGTTGTAGCCCCACCCGTTGGGTCAGAATCCGCCCAAATAGCACGAAAATATAGATTTTAGATCTTTCTCACAGCCTTGTATGAAAACTTCACAGGAGATTGTATACTTTACTCATAGCCTTGTTACAAACAATCAAAGATCCAACAGACCTAATGATTGCTTTGTATGGGCCGTGTTAATATGTTGTTATTATTTTAAATTAATATTAACATTTTATAATTAAAAAGCTCATCCATCAACGCGACTAAAAAAAGCGTTTGCGAAGCTTCCTGGTATAATTACATAGACTAATCGTAAACAATATTTGCTTAGTTCTTACAATGCGGGTAATTATGAAGATTGGTTGAATGGGAGCACTACAAACCTTGCATTGGGGAGAATCAAAATTATAGTCTACTAATTAAAAAACGCAATACACATGTTATTTAGGCAGTCTCAAATTTTGATGTCCGCGGTCGCATTCTCGCACATAGGGACGCTGGCGAATTACACTAGCAGTACACGGATTCGAATCCCTCACAAGGCATAGGTTATCTGCAATTGTTCTTCACTCTCGTCTATCACCACTCAAAGACCGAATAGCATGATGGCAATAAAAGTGACGTTGAACAACAATAATCATCATGTCTTCTGTATGATCCCTGGGCTGTTTCGTCGTGTCGATGATGAGGCACTGCTCGACGTTTCGCCACCCATGTTGGTGGCTTCGCTGGCTTGGTGCATCGTCAGAATCGCTACGGTCCTCCATCAGGTTTCCTACTTCGACCTGACCAGGCTAGTTTCACCATCTTTCGGGTCCAAGTGTACGCTCTGGTGCGCTACTGTGCCAGTGCAACGGACGCCGGGATGGGGCGCGGCCTTCCGCGCGCGCCGTCTCCTCTGTGGGCCGGGTGGCGCGACCTTACTTTCATTCGCTTAGGTTTAGTGCGGTCCCAATTACACGCGTACATGTTAGACTCTTGGTCCGTTTCAAGACGGTGTTGATGAGATCCGGTAGATCGTCGCCTGGACGGGTGGGATTTATTCCCACTTTATTGCCATGTTGGTGCTTCTGAAACCACCAACATGGTTGCGAACGTCGAGCAGTGTCCTCATCACGACCGACGAAACAGCCCAGGATCATACAAGACATTACGGGTCGTAAAGTACAACAACAATAATCATCATCATCATTAATTTCTGATAGCGAATATTATATAATTCTTACAACGATGTAAAAAGCTGCAAGCAAACCTCAAAATAGCAGATTGTGTTTATGTAATCTGATGACAAGCACATCCGGTGTCCAGATCCCACCCACATTACCTCCCCTACTTGCTTCGAAGCAGACACGATCAAATTTCACAAGAGAGCGCCACCAAACGGAGCCAAAAGTGTGCTTTGCAAGGCGTTCGTACTTTTCAAACTACGTACGTCTACATTTTTAGTCCGATTTCAATGTTTTTTTTTATTTTACTCAGAAATGAACTGTTATTCTACTTACATAGCCGATTTTGCAAATTTACTCCTCTTTGGTCAAATAAGGGCAGTAAACTTTGACCGGAAATGAACATTTTCTATGGACTTTGAGGACTCGTGGGGGAAATGTTATGACTTAAATGAACAAAAGGGCTATGTACGAGAAATAAGAATTTAGTTATGTATCAGAGGAAAAAAAACAGAAGGAAATGTAATGATTTGCCTGTCCGTAGTTTGAAAAGTACAAAAGTACTGCACATGGCACGATCGGAGTGGTATTTAAATCGCACCCAAGCCTCTTTACAAGGAAATCAGCTTTCTTGTTTCCGTTTATGCCACTGTAGTGTTACCAGCGGCATCAACCTCAGGATTTTGATCTTGCAGTTTCTTATTTCCGCTTCTACTTCTTCCTTACTCGCTATAGCCTGGATAGATGCTCTCATCTCCCCATCATAGTTACTCCCATTTGATCCTGCTGGAAATGATTCCTCAAACTCTCTACTGTATACTCCTACTCCAGCATTCCCATCTCCTGGTGTTGCTGATCCATCCATGTATATCTCCAGCCGATTGGCATTCTTTCTACATAACCTACAAAGTCGATTGACCTAAAACTTTTCCTCCCCTTACCTTGTTACCCTGTGTTCTCTATCTCGCCTTCCTGTCCTTTATTTCTTTCCCCAACGTGATGATTCAACATAGGCCCTTTGTTAGACCTCTGGATTAAACAAATTCGCCATCATGCAACAAGGCTGGCCTATCTAAGAAGTCACATGTGCTTTCTTCATTGCTGTGTGGACTTGGGGATAGCGGCCAAGGGCCTTACAGGTAAATCGCCTATCTCAGGGCTACCTCACGCTATCAGACCCATAATAGCCCTCCTCTCACTAAAACAGAGTGTTGAAACAACCAGGGCAGTACTGGATCAGTACACTATTCTTGCCAAGGAGCATACCACCCAACTCCTTTCTCACATCAAAGTCACAGGATTAGCCTTTCCAGAAGCTATCCCAAGCTTCAACAACATTCTTACAGCTTCAGTGAACACTTTGTCACGCAATGCGTCCAAACACCTTGCCAAGCTTTCCAAACTGATGCTTCATTATCTGGCCAACAACTTCTCACTTCCAACGGGTCTAGGCTTAGACCCCGGTATTCCAGCCCCGCCCTTGATAGGCTGTGCGCCATGCTTGGAGAACTTGTTTCGACTTGGAAGACCTGCTCCTGTCAAACCCAGGCTACCCACCAAACTAGGCCTACCCCCTACGGATAAACCTGGCCCTCATGAAGAGACTCAAAATGACGCAGTTCTCAACCTTCTACAAACCAACTTACGGACAACGAAACAAGTGTATTAGCTAAAGGCCTAACATTTGTACCCACACCCAAGTTCGATCATTTTGCCCTTGTCAAAGATACCATAGCCTTCACCCGGAATCTTAAAATTAAGCATCACTTTCAGGAGTACCCATCTATGGCTTTTACCACAAACCAACAACAAACTTTAGACCCAGCCTTGACTAAATTCAGGCCTAAATCAGATTGGGAGCCTGATCCCCTCCCCCCGGATCACCCTCTCGAAGTTTTCTCCAACCACTTGCTAGCCAAGGTATCATCTCCAGACTTTGCAGAAAGATTGCCAGTTAACACCAACTTAACACCAGCTCACCGGAAGGCCATCAGTACACTACGAAGCAATAAGTCCATCATCATAACTCCAGCGGACAAGGGATCCACAATCGTTGTTCAGGATATTGAAGCCTACATAGCCGAGGCTGACCGTCAACTGACGGATAATTCAACCTACAGGCTACTTAATAAGGACCCTGTTACATTTATTTGTGTTTTATAGCCTAATGTCTTTTTAAATTTTGCCGGTATATATTCCACCGCCACCTTGATGTACCTATATTCTTTGTTTGTAACTTCCCATTTCCGTTGTATCCCCTCTCTCTTCCTGTTCCTGTGAGCACACTTGACGTGCAGAAAACGTTGTAACATTTTCATACAATAAACCACAATTAATCTATATAAATGTGCAATTCTTTACTTTGCCTAACAGGTTATGGGCACAGACACGCAAACTAACGTAAGATATCATGTTCTACAATCGTTTTATCTTCGTAAATTGTGATAGTTTGATTGTGAATTCATAAGTGAGGTTAGTTTTCGTAGCGAAATCGACCGTAAACATGTCGTTTCCAGCAGTTTCTTCGCATGTACCTACCATCGAGAAACTAGAGGGTCAAATAAATTACTCAACATGGAAATTTGCTATGAAAATGAGCCTAATGCTCGAGAGCCTATGGAATCTCGTGGATGGCAGTGAACCTATAACGGACAAGAACAAGGATAGGGACGCACAGGCACTAGCCAAAATATGCCTGACTGTCCAATCCACTTGTTATGGTCATGTCCAAACTGCGACTTCATCCAAGATGGCATGGGATAGCCTACAATCTGCTTATGAAGGGTCAAGTATGAGTCACGTTTTTGACCTGACTAGACGGTTATTTAACAGTCGTCAGTCCCAATTTTCGGCAATGGAAGAATTTGTGAACAGTGTCATCACAATTCATCGAAAATTAATTGATATGGGTGAGACCATCGAGGACAAATATCTTTCATTTGTGCTCATGAACGGTGTTGACGAGTCCTATGAAACGCTCATCATGATGTTGACACGGGACAAAAAGAAGACTCCGCCTTCCGAAGAAGTCAAGATCGCTCTTCTTGAAGAAAGTTCCCGCAGAGTACTAAAGGGTCACGATGAAAATTCGACTGCATTGATGTCTCATGGTGCTACTACTAAGAAAAAACCTTGGAGGAAAAATGTGAATAGTGGGCCTAGGCCTAATCCTACAGGTACTGTTAATAAAGTAGTATGTTACGAATGGCAATGAAGAAGGACATAAACGTCCTGCATTGTACCAATAGAAAGAAAAATCAAACATCTAATTCTAAGACTAATGATAATAGTAAATGGAATAAAAATAATTCCGGTAGTGATAGCAATATTGGTGGTGCTTCAAAAAATAAGCCTACTACTATGCTATCAGATTCAGCATTTCTGACCTCCGTGTCAAAAGAATCTTGGGTATTAGATTCGGGAGCAACATGTCACATGTCTCCAAATAAAGAATGGATGACTGATTTTAACTTTCGCAATCAGGATATTACTGTTGCCGATAACAGTAAAATATCGTCAAATGGTGTTGGCGACATACTCACGAACTTTAAGTGTTCCGATTCCGAGGAAATAGTTCCTAAGATTGTTAAAAATGTTATTCATGTACCTAACTTGGCAACAAATCTTTTATCTGTTTCAAAAATAACTGAAAAGGGATATGTTGTGACATTTGATAAACATGGGTGTAAGGTGTATGATGAACATCTCATATCGTTAGATGTTGCACCTGAACTCACTGGAACTCTCAAAGGAGGTATCTATACATTAGATCAAAGTGAACACAATACAGAGCAAGTGAGGGCTTTGGCAGTAAGTAAGCCTATTTCTGATCATGAATTATGTATGCATCGGCGATTAGGCCACTTAAATCGTAAGGGATTAAACTCACTCAAGCAAGGCCTTGTAAAAGGGATAATGTTTGATAATGAATGTTTAGATCCATGTACAGTATGTTTAGAAGGTAAGCAGACTGTGACCAAGTTCCCAAAGTCTGGGGGGAAAAGAGCAAAAGATTTGCTTGAACTAATTCATGGTGACATAATGGGTCCCATGGAAGAACCCTCTTGGTCCGGCTCTAGATATTGTCTAATATTTGTAGACGACTACAGTCGTAAAACTTTCGGTTATATGCTAAAGGAAAAAAGTGAAGCTTTCTCCAAATTTGTAGAGTTTTAAAGCAATGACCGAGAAGCATACAGGTAAGTCTATAAAGGTGATTCGTACCGATAACGGTGGGGAATTTACCAGTAATGAGTTTGAAAATTACTTAAAAAATAATGGTATTGTCCATCAAAAAACTATCCCTCATACTCCCAACAAAATGGAGTAGTGGAACGCACAAATCGTACTCTTATGGAGCGTGTTAGATGCATGCTATTTGATTCAGGTTTAGAAAGAAGTTTTGGGCTGAGGCCATGAACACTTCTATTTACATAAAAAATAGATGTCCAACTGCGGCAATAAAGAATGCTGTTCCTGAGGAAGTTTGGACTGGTGAAAAAATAGATGTGTCGCACCTTCGAATTTTTGGTAGTAAAGCGCAAGTTCATATTCCGGATGAAAAGCGTAGAAAACTCGACAAAAAATCGGTTGAATGCATCCTTGTAGGGTATGGCGAAACTACTAAGGGTTATCGTCTGGTACGCGCAGACAATCCTAAAACCTTGATTTTTGCTCGTGATATTGTAATCATAGAGTCAGCTGCAGGAAATGTAATATCAAAATCAGACAGTAAGCATAACTCTGAAGTTGAACCTGTTACCAACATACAGATCCAACAGCAGGGTGCAATCCCATCGACTGATGATGATAATGCAAATGACTTGGAAAGATTATCTTACAATGATAATTCTAGTGATGTTTCAAATGATAGTCATGAGGAAAATAGTGATGTCGAGGAATTTAGAGGTTTTGATTTGGAACCTGTGCAGCCAATTTTATTCGGAAATAGATACCCGACTAGACATAGAAAACCTTTAAAGGACGAAAACTATGAATATGCAGGTTTTTCTTTCTTAATTCAAAATGATAACCATAATCTTGTTGTAATAAACAAACAAGATCCTCAATGTGTAAATGATGCTCTAGAGCGTACTGATAAAGATCTATGGAAACAAGCTATGAATGAGGAAATGCATGCTTTAACCAATAATGAAACCTGGGAATTAGTTGACCGTCCAACTAATAAAAATGTTGTCAAATGTAAATGGGTTTTTAAAAGAAAGGTTAGCACAGATGGCTCTGTACGCCATAAGGCAAGGCTTGTTGCCAGGGGCTTTTCTCAGAAATATGGTGAAGATTTCTTGGATACTTTTGCACCTGTAATTCGATTAACATCGATACGTATTTTGTTCGGACTAGCTGCAAAATTAGATCTTGAAATGGATCATGTAGATATCACCACAGCTTTTTTGAATGGTGAGTTGAATGAGGAAATCTATATGGAACAGCCAGAAGAATTCCTTAAGCTAGGCTATGAAAATAAAGTGTGTAAGCTAAAGAAGGCTATATATGGCCTTAAACAGGCGGCACGTTCATGGAATGCTAAAATTAATCTTTTCTTGTTGAAACTTAATTTTGTCAAATCAAAATATGATCCATGTGTGTATGTTAGGAAGCAGGATTCCAATCTCATTGTAATAGGCCTTCATGTTGATGATTTTTTCATTTTCTCTAATAACAAGTCAGAAACTGAGAAACTCAAAAAACAAATCAGCCACAGCTTCAAAATGAAGGACCTAGGAGAATTGCAGGAATGTTTGGGGATGAAGGTGATCAGAGATAGAAAATCTGGTACAATCAAACTAAATCAATCAAAGTATGCAGAAGAAGTTCTTGCTAGATTTGGTATGGAGGGTTGTAAGGCTGTAGGATCCCCGATGGAGGCAAACTTAAAACTTGAGAAAGAAGTTGACGGTAAAAAGAATGGTGAATACCAACAAATAATTGGTGCGTTAATGTATCTTTCTGTGTGCACAAGACCTGACATAAGTTTTTCAATTAGTTATTTAAGTCAATTTAATAACTGTCATGGAACGAAGCATTTTCAAGCAGTGAAGCGTGTTCTAAGATACTTAAAGGGAACACTAGATTATTGTTTATGTTTTACTAAAGGAGAAGGTAAACTTGTTGCATATGCAGATGCAGGTCGTGGAAACTGTGTAATTGACGGCCACTCATATTCTGGTTGTATTTTAACATACAATGATGGACCAGTAAGCTGGTTAGCTAAGAAACAAAATATGTAGCACTTAGTTCAACCGAAGCTGAATATATTGCAATTTGTGAAGCATGTAAAGATATTGCTTTCATAAAAGGATTAATATCAGAATTGCAAAAGGATTTAGGGACGGTAACAATTTTTAATGATAACCAGAGTGCTGGTAAACTTGTTGAAAACCCTGTTTTTCATAATAGAACTAAACATGTTGCAGTCAAATATCATTATGTTAGAGAGTTGGCTGAACAGGGTGAAGTAATTGTAAAGTACATGGCAGGGGAAAAAATGCCAGCAGACATACTTACAAAAGCTCTGTCAAAAGATAAGACACTCAGTTGCGTTAAAGGAATAGGTCTAAATGCCTAAACTTGTGTTGTCACTTAAATGTTTAAAAGTCATTAGATTAAGTGAGGGTGTTACATTTATTTGTGTTTTATAACCTAATGTCTTTTTGAATTTTGCCGGTATATATTCCACCGCCACCTTGATGTACCTATATTCTTTGTTTGTAACTTCCCATTTCCGTTGTATCCCCTCTCTCTTCCTGTTCCTGTGAGCACACTTGACGTGCAGAAAACGTTGTAACATTTTCATACAATAAACCACAATTAATCTATATAAATGTGCAATTCTTTACTTTGCCTAACAGACCCCACCAACTTGCACCTCAAGAACATCTCTATCTACCTGACTGCACAGGGAAAACACCAAGGTCTCAACGAAAAAAACCATTAGTGCCCTGATACCGGATATTGTACGAACACCTGTCTTCTACCTGCTTCCGAAGATCCATAAACAGGGGAACCCTGGCCGTCCCATAGTTTCAAGCTTCAACTCGCCTACCGAGAGGATATCTGCCTTTGTGGACTACCATCTTCGACCTCATGTCACCAACCTGGACTCCCACATAAAAGACAGTTATGACTTTTTGCAAAAACTCGAGCAACTGGCCAAACCACTCCCACAGGGGTGCTTATTGGTCACTATTGATGTCACCTCTCTGTATACTAACATCCCCACCGCACAGGGACTTTCTGCTCTGGAGCACTACCTCAAAACTCGGACACCGGGCACCAAACCAGACACACCCTTCTTAATCGAACTAGCACACATGGTTCTCCGGCTCAACAACTTCCGGTTCAGGGACCGCCACTACCTACAAACAAAGGGCACGGCCATGGGCACAAGAATGGCTCCCTCGTATGCAAACTTGTTTGTAGGTAAAATGGAGAAGGAGTTCCTAGCCACGCGCGACCACCAACCGCTGTGCTTCTACCGCTTCATTGACGACTTTTTCATGATATGGCCACATGGCCAAGATCTGCTAGACATCTTCCTCACAGACCTGAACAATGCCAGTGTGTTAAACTTCACGTGGGAATCTTCTCCCTCGTTTGTGGCCTTCCTCGATGTAGATATCCACTTGGAATCAGGTTTGTTGAGAACAGATGTCCACTTCAAGCCAACCAACAAACAACTCTACCTACATCATGACAGTTGTCAACCTGCTTACACGAAGCGAGCCCTACCGTTTTCATTGGCTGTGAGAGGCCGCCGTATCTGCTCCGACCCCAACGACCTCGCCAAGTATTGCGAACGCATTACTAACGCGTTTGTGGCTCGAGGCTACGACAAGACCACCATCCAGCAACGTATAAAAGGACCAGTCAGACAGACCACCTCTCCACCCAATGACATCATACCTCTGGTCACTCGGTGGCACCCAGGACTTCAGGCACTCAATGGCATTTTGAAGAGCAGCCTTCACATACTGATGTCCTCTACAAAAACCCAGAACCTGGTCAAGACCCTGCCAAGAGTGACTTTCAGACGCCCCCCCAACATCGCGGACCTAGTCGTTAAGAGAGACTGCCGTGAAAAGGACGCGCAAACAAATGAACCAACTGGATCCTACCCTTGTCAAGGTGGCAATGGCTGCTTGACCTGCCAAATACACCAACCCTCCACCACCTTCAGTGCTCAGGCCACAGGCAGGACATACCCCATTCGGCAATTTAACACCTGCAAAACCAGCAATGTAGTATACCAGCTCAAGTGCAACCAGTGTCCTGCCGAGTATGTAGGCCTAACCAAGAACACACTCAGGTCTCGCATGAATGGACACAGACAAGATACAAAAAACCGGACAATGGACAAACCAGTGGCTCGTCATGCAGCATCCCACAACTTGGCTTTTAATAAGTGCTACACAACCAGAGTGGTTAAAGCACTCCCTGCCAGCTGCAAGCCAGGGGAACTCAGAAGATGGGAGTTGGCACATCAGTGGATTACCCAATCCAGGCTGCCACCTAACCTGAACATCCGCTAGGCTCCTCCCCTACCTTTCACAGCTACACCCACCAACAGCGCCTTGTAAATTTGTACATATTCTCTAACTTAGTTTATTTTTAGCCGCCATTTTGATTTTTACAGTCAGTGGCCATTTTCCTTTTCTCTCTTGAGTGAACAAGACCTCGTGTCGAAACGTCTCGTGTTTTACTGTGTTTTGTATATATTTATGTTACTATTATTATTCAAGAAACTCAGCAGCCACCATCACTGTTTGAAGGTAAGCTGTTGGATCCTATCTCACACCAATATACCATGTATATAGTATGTAGAAATTCCTTTTCTGGGTATTCTTTGAGAATCAATCTTAGTGTCAGACTTCTCATAATATGCTCTCCTCATGACAGTTTTTATTTTTCTCTTGTATTCCTTCAATAGTGTTATAGTCCACGAGCCAGCTAATCCAAACCCTCCCTTCCCCGGGGCGGAAGGTTTGAAAGAAGTTTCGAGAAGCCATTTATATTACATTGTGATTTTCACTAGTTAGCCATCATGACTTTGTTGGGTGTACCCACCAGGGGTGATCGAACATTTTTGTCCCAAAACTAAAACTATTTATTGTGAGCCAACTATATGCAAATGGTCTGGTTTTTCTTCATAATATTTTTTCAAAAATATTGAGAATTTTAAAAATAAATTAGGAAGATATTACTATATCCGGAGATATGAAGGACCCTATGCTGTTTTGGACAACATGAAATTTTTCCGCTCCAATCTGGGCATGTGACTATTCTAATGAAAGGTCTTGATGAGTAGATTAAAAATATTTAATTTTATGTACATGCTAATCCTGCATTTTGAGTCAAATCGTCAAAACAACATGCTGTGGGAAGCCGCATGCCGCAATCTTAAAATATGGTTACGCTGTTTGATGTTTTGTTTATATTTAGTTTGAATAAATATAATTACCATAGTTTTTATGTAGCCTATTTTGATCAAAAATTATGCATTAGTTTAATAGTGATACAAAGTCCATACGTAGCATACATCAATATCATCCGTAGAGTCAGAATCATGCAAATGTTCTGATACCGGTACATCAAGAACTTCAAGGTATACAGAGATTTCATGGTCACTAACAAAAAACAAACTATCATCATTTATCTGTGGGGTAGCTAGCAGCTACGCTATGTGGCAAATCAGTCTGCACCACAGTGTCCGATTATATTGTTAGTTTCAAGGGACTCATCTTGGGCTGCATCTTTCACCCTTAGGAGTTTGAGGTTATGCACAACAAATGTAATCTTCCCAGCAATGGCAACAGATAGTCGGTTACGTTTAGCAAGTTGACTATGAAGGTGCACGTGCTAAAACTTTTCTTTTTTGCCACCACACAATTGGATCCAGATTTAAAATTCAATTTAATAGGAGCGGTCGAAATAAAATTGTATGTAGACTAACCTTATTGTTTTCCATGCATATGTTATCGTATTTATATTATTAATTTTTGATTAAAATAATAGCTTTAAAAAATTCTCCCTGTTCTCCGACCTTGCAAAATTTCTCGGAGAAATTTCTTGGCTCACATCACTATTTCTAGGGATGTGCAAACGTTCTAAATTCAAACTCAGACTTTTTTAAAGTTCGAGTTCGGTTCGAGTTCGAAAAAAAATTCAAAGTTCGGATTTTTTTTTTTACTAATTTATGGTGGTGTGCAATTACATACAGGAAGCTTCGCAAACGCTTTTTTTAGTCGCATTGATGGATGAGCTTTTTTGTAAGTTTTAGGTTTGCGTGGGATCTCTTTACTTATCAAGTGCTTTTTGAACGCATTGTAGGTGATTGTTGTTAAGTTTCTATTGTTACTTGTTATTTACCTCAAAAAACTTCATTTAAAACCTTTATTTATATGGTTTCTGGATAATTTTTTCAACTTTTTCTTTCAAAAAGCAATACATCACCATTACCTTAATGTCAATGTGAAATATGAGCGTTCTAACCGCACCCGTTTGGTCAGAATCGGCCCAAATGTCACAAAAATATTGCACAAAAAATCGTTAAAGTACAATATTCATGAGAAATATTTCTTCAATTGTACCCAAAAACGTGGCAAGTCTAAGTTCAGAGATTTCGAAGGTCCCCTCCAATTTTCATCAAGATCGCATATGCCGTTTGCCCGGCAGTTTAGGTGAAAGAGCTATGTATGTGGTATCAATCGATTTGTATTGAGCCATAAATAAACAATTTCGATGGTGAGAATCTTGACTTTTTGGCTGAGACCGGCCATATCTAAAACAAGATGGCCGCCGCAATTCAAATTTAAAACTAGCGTATCTTTGTAAGAATTTGACCAATTTCAATTTCAAAGGTACCATTCAAAAGGTAAATGATAGACATGTAAATTATATATTTACTATTTTCACAAAAATCCCATATTTTTTAGGTTATGTTACAAAAACTTTAACTTTTTACTTTATACTTTGTCGTAATGGAACAATATTTACTAGGTAAGGTTTGATATACCTTTAAGTTGGGTTCAAGTTTGAGTTCGATACAGTTTGAAATTTTTGTTAAGTTCAAACGGTTTTTTTAACTGGGAAAGTTCGACTGAAGTTTGAAAGTAAAAAAAAGTGGGTTCGTACATCCCTACTATGTATATATATTTTATTGCATGTATACTACCTTGTTTTCGTTGACATAAATTCTACATGTTCTGTATTATAAGATAAATTATAATTAATTAACTGCATCATTTAATCATTAAAGATGCAATCGGTAGTGAAGTTTAGATACACATAAGTTGGCTACCATATCTATCATACAGCCACATTTTCAGGCTGATATAAAATATAGGTACAATTTGCCTGTACAAATCCGTACAATACAAATTATTAGTTTACAAAAAAATTAACATAATATAGTAGGGGAGCATAGTGTATAAAAACATGCTCCCGTGGCAGTTTAGGTGAAAGAGCTATGTATGTGGTATCAATCGATTTGTATTGAGCCATAAATAAACAATTTCGATGGTGAGAATCTTGACTTTTTGGCTGAGACCGGCCATATCTAAAACAAGATGGCCGCCGCAATTCAAATTTAAAACTAGCGTATCTTTGTAAGAATTTGACCAATTTCAATTTCAAAGGTACCATTCAAAAGGTAAATGATAGACATGTAAATTATATATTTACTATTTTCACAAAAATCCCATATTTTTTAGGTTATGTTACAAAAACTTTAACTTTTTACTTTATACTTTGTCGTAATGGAACAATATTTACTAGGTAAGGTTTGATATACCTTTAAGTTGGGTTCAAGTTTGAGTTCGATACAGTTTGAAATTTTTGTTAAGTTCAAACGGTTTTTTTAACTGGGAAAGTTCGACTGAAGTTTGAAAGTAAAAAAAAGTGGGTTCGTACATCCCTACTATGTATATATATTTTATTGCATGTATACTACCTTGTTTTTGTTGAAATATTCTACATGTTCTGTATTATAAGATAAATTATAATTAATTAACTGCATCATTTAATCATTAAAGATGCAATCGGTAGTGAAGTTTAGATACACATAAGTTGGCTACCATATCTATCATACAGCCACATTTTCAGGCTGATATAAAATATAGGTACAATTTGCCTGTACAAATCCGTACAATACAAATTATTAGTTTACAAAAAAATTAACATAATATAGTAGGGGAGCATAGTGTATAAAAACATGCTCCCGTGGCAGTTTAGGTGAAAGAGCTATGTATGTGGTATCAATCGATTCGTATTGAGCCATAGATAAACAATTTCGATGGTGAGAATCTTGACTTTTTGGCTGAGACCGGCCATATCTAATTCAAGATGGCCGCCGCAATCTTTGTAAGAATTTGACCAATTTGTATTTCAAAGGTACCATTCAAAGGGTAAATGATAGACATGTAAATTTTTTTTTTTTTTTAAATCCCATATTTTTTAGGTTATGTTACAAAAACTAACTTTTACTTTATACTTTGTTGTAATGGAACAATATTTACTAGGTGAAAAAGTTTTACAATTTCCAAAGTTGCATTTTTGGTGGATTATTTCTATGTGTTTTTAATGAATCCATGCATTTAATTTTCCGACAAATATAACCTGAGTTTATGTAATTAGAGCGAAGACATTGTGTGGATGAATACATGCTACTACTGTGTGATCTATATGTTTCAAACACATTTTGTCGAGGCACAATTGGTGAAATAATTATATATCTGGGCCTGGATTCTCAAAAACGCCTAACTAAGACGTGTGTTAAGACGTGTCCTAAGCTAAGTACCCACTAGCAATCCTTAACTAAGACGTGTCCAAGAATCCAAGCTAAGTCATCGCCCTATATCCACAAAGTTGGCCATAAGAAAATCTCAGAAGTGTCGCGAAATATTAAGTACACAAGTTAGTGCTATTAACTCATGGCATGTAGAAGAAGCGTCAATCAATATAGATCATATGACCAATAAGAGTAGGTTATAAAAACAAGGCGAAATGACAGTGTTCTACTGTAGACGGTTTGTTCCTGTATACTGAGGGCATTTAGCAGAAGAATAGTGCAAAATGTGATACTATTTTACCTTAGGTAGAAAAATCGGAAATTTTCCGCTCTTTCATTTAAAGAACATCCTAAAAATATTTAATGGTAACTTTGAGCGGCAGGGCTGCCCAAAGTTAAAAAAAAAATTGTAGAATAAGTAGAAGAAAGGTGTGAAACGGGACTAGGAAAATTGGAAAATTTCCGCTCTTACACAAAAATATAATTCTACAAAATCGGGTGGTAATTTTGAGTCCCAGGGGTAACCAAAGTGGGGAAGTCAAAATATACAGATTACCTGATTAATGGTGCAATTAGGACTACACTAATAGGAAATTTTCTATTTCTTCGTCAAAACACAATTTAAAAAAACTCAGACAGTTACTTTGGGCCCCAGGGCTATCCAAAGTGGGAAGAGAAAACTTATCTGACTTTGGATAACTCGGGGGGTGCCCAAAATTACCGTCCGATCAAATTCTGTTTGTGAAAGAGCGGAAAATTCAGCTTGTACTAGTACAGATATTTACAATCCTCAAAATTTGGAAATTTTAATCACTCCTGACAGCCCACGCCCCAAAGTTACTATCAGATTTCTTTTGAATGTTGTTTTTATGAAAGAAAGGAAAAAATCCTTTTCAGAATTTTCAGTGTTCCTTTGTAGTAAATAGTAATATGTTGTTTTTTCACACTTTCGACAACCCTGGGGCCATAGTTACAATCAATTTATTTGAGGATAGTCATGAAAGTGCGGACAATGTTATATTTTTCAACCAAAGAAAAATTGGTACCGAACAGTCCTCACTAATACTATAAAATATTGCATTTCCAGTTACCATGCATAAATTTTGACATGATGGGAAATAATAATGATAGTTAAATACCCTCGAGTAGGCAAGCGATATGTCATCCCTAATAAAATAACACCTTAACCACCCCTTAAAATAGGAATGCAGAGTGGCTGATTTTGTCTATAAATTTTCTGATTATTCAAATTAAAAATTAAAAATATTTTTGTACATATTTTAGTTCAATCAACCTACGTTCTTACCACAATCACTCCCCCCCCCCCCCCCAAACCACCACCACCACACATTATTGTGTGCGTGTGGGTTGTAGAGGGGGGGGGGGGGCACATCAACAAACTTGCCAAAATATAATTTTCTAATGTTAATTATACTAATACAATAATAAGGAATACACAAATATATTCTTGTTATTGTTTAATGTATTTTGACATTTTATGCAATACTCCTCCCCCTTCATTAATTTTTTTTGTAGGGAGGGGGGGCTATATTGACCATACATATCAGTTTTTCTCACTCTAGAGAACTCACTCTCGAAGAGGTTAACATGGGAATTGGTATTAGTTCGTATTATCTACATTATGATTACTTATTAAACGAAACCGAAATTATATTTCAAAATGTTTTGATCCTATTAACCAAATGACCATTCTACAACCACTTATTCCACCACCACCAACACTTACTAGTTACTAGTAGTGGCCAGCACTAAATAGTGAGTTACCAATATTAAATTTGTCATGTGATAGATAATAATTAATAGTTTACTGGGTGATATTTGATATAACACCCATGCTCTCTTCAATACATTAATGATTCAAATAACTAATTGAAATAATGTTCTTACAATTGTATGTTATAACTTATGGTCCAATCAACCTACTGTCTCTTTACAACCCCCACCCCTTATGTTGCATTTTAATTTTACTAGAAGTAATCGGCACTAACCATGTGACTTACCAGCATGTTACCAAAAGTTCTACACCTTTCACCTACCTTTAAGTACATAAACACTATTTATTTGAACACTTTTGTGTCATGAGTAAAACGAAAATCATAATGTTAAGATAATAGCCCTTAATATGGCGTTATCACAGGCGTTATGTACAATTTGTATTGGGTAGTGGGTTACACAAAACTGTAACATATTCAACAGTAGGGACTACACAATTTATAAATAATGTTTACTACATGTAGAGCATGTACTTAGAAACTGGTTTCTAGTTACAAATAATATTTTAAAATTTACTTTTTTTAAACATTTTAATCATAATAATTATCAAACATTAATTGACCTGTAGCAATCTACAGCAGGCCAATATTGTCTTAACTAGGTATTTGAGTGATATTCATTTAAATTCATAATTTTATATTTATTTTATATTGTTCTATATTCATTTTATATTCATCATTATTCATTTTTATATTCGGTTCTGACTACAATTATTAAAATTGTAAAGTAAAATTGTAAATTTGTTGGTTAGTAGGCTCTGTTTGATATTAAATAGTAATGTCTTTCATTGTTAATTTTCTCATGCTACCTCTGAAATTTTTGCAGATTTAGTAAAATTAAATTTCAAATTAATTTACTGTAGCAAACAACAATATAGGTAATTTAAATTTCAAAAAATAAATTGGGTAGGCCTATAGGGTGAAATTATTTGTACACTTAGGGGCCTACTGTAGGGTATCAACTAGCTACCATCAGAAACATTTTCTTACAATATTAAAAAATATTTTAAAAAAACATACCCAGTAATTTGTATACTAATTTTTTTCAATGATCCTTTTCCAAATTCTATCAAGGAGGTAGGTAGGCTTAAGCAAAAACTAGCTTAAATTGATGGAAATGCATAAAAACATGAAGGTATACATACTCATTTATGAATGATATGTTTACTTTAGTCCCAACCTGTAGACAAACACATCACCAATTTGATGAAAAATTTCAATCTTTTAACCAAATTTTACAATTGGTGGATAGCATAGGACGGTACTACCGGTATGTACTTGGTACTATCTTGTTAAAGGAAATTGTTATTAGACATGTGTCACTAGTCTAAAAAAATAACCCATTGAAGAATTATGACAATATGCCTAAATAGTGTTTCAAAAATACAAAGTGGAAACAATTTATTTTACTTTTTTAATACAAATTTACACTTTAGAGTACCGGTAGTTAGCTTACAGTGCTTACCAGTCCTACTATATCCACTAACTTCAAATTAGTTGACAATGATTTTACTAAGAATAATTTGCTTAGCCCTATTTTATTCTGTCTTTGTCACAGTATGGTGTAACTGTAAAATATTAGTGTGTGGAATTGCATTGGAAATGGGTTTCATTTTAGTTGTAGGCCTAGTCATGTTGGTTTGTTTGGTAGTTATTTTTGGGCAAACATTGTTAGAATCTACAAATGTGCTTATCTTAACATGCTGACTATAAATAACCAATCAAATTATTCAATTTTAAGCAAATATTTTAGATATACCTGCCTATATTATAGAGAACACAACCCTTATAATTATAAATGTTAAAATATGTCATGTAGGAGCAATATTTTACAAGGTAAAATAATGTGTTTAATCTGGATCAAGATGAAAGGATCAGTGGCTGGACCTCTGGGCTCCCTCCAGCTCCCAGCTCCAGTCCCAGAGACTGTCCAATGAACCTCTTCACTTCTGTTAAAATTTACTACTTGTCCACATTAAGAGGGATCTTAATATTATCTTTATTTTACCATAGAGATTAATACCAACCTATTAATCTCTATGATTATACAAAATTATCCTGCTATTATATTCTACCATACCTACAAGAACCAATCATTGATATTCACTAAATATGGCAGAATGTAAAATTGTTCATGCAATTAAATAATTACTAGGCCTAGATCTTGTTGAAATAAATAAAAGGATGCAGTTTACCTAGAGCCTACTGCTGCCAGTAGGTTTCACCGCTCATAGTCATAGAAGTAGGGCCTACTGACTTAAATTGATTGAAACTAAATAGGCCTACCTACACTGAGATACAACAAGCTATTCGTATGCGCTTAATCTTGTCACTCGGTTAGCAGCAGCCGCGAATGATCAATATACGAAAGATCGCTTTGCGGTTCGTAATGCATTAATGAGTTAAAACTTATAAAATGTACTCTTTATGAAGTAGGCATCATAGGCATGATCACCAGGCCAAGATGGCTGCCAGTGAAGATCATCTTCAATGTGGGTCCTGTCAATTAAAGATTATTGAGAGCGATCTAATTGTTAAATGTGATGGCTTATGCCTAAAATCATTTCATTTAAAGTGTAGCAATGTTGACAAGTCTACATTCAAAGTTCTACAGGTTAATTCATCACTTTTTTGGAAGTGTTACCTATGTGTGCATCATAACCTCACTTCCTCAAATCATTTGGCCTACGAGTTGGCCCTCATGAAGGAATCTCTATACACCTTTTGTCCAGTAGGGTGAGTGACAATGCAAAGAAAATTAGCCTGGGCCTACAGCATACTCCTCAGCAGTGTGAGGAAGGAAGTAAGGCAAACACTAACCTTAATGACTTGGACAGGCCTAGGCCTGGAGCTAGGACTAGGCTGCAGACCAAAAACACTACTAGGCCTACTACAGATGACATGCCTATTCTGCTCCGGGAATATCCACTTCAATATGCACCCGGAACCAATAGCAATCCATTCTCTTCGAGCTCTGATGTCAGCAAGCCCACTAGCCTAGGCTCGGGCGCTGACTCTGCTGTGGGTTTAGTAATGGACTACCATGGAAAGGAGGGTTTACAAGGCAGACCTCGAGACTTCGAGGCCAATGCTAGGCCTAGACCTACCTCAAAGCAACTAGACTCTTACGCAATCACTGCTAGCAAGCCTAAATCGGAGTCGATACCTAAACCTCCCTCTCATTCACCCAACCGAAGTGGGGAAGACTCAACTGCAAATAAGCAGAAGCATGGGAAACACCGCAAACGAGAAATCGTCATTGGTTCAGCAAACACCACAGCCAACAGCACCCTAACCGCAGAAGACAAGACAAGGAAAGTTCATTTGCATGTCTGGCGTCTCCGTGTCGGAACCACATCACATGACCTGACATCTTACCTAAAGAAGCAGATGAACATTGAGGCAGAGGTAGTTGAACTAAGAGCCACTGGCAACTATGCCTCATTTCGGGTAAGTGCTGATGCAACACTTGCAAATACTCTAAATGACCCTTCAAACTGGCCGAAGGACACCGCAGTCACAAGGTACTTCTTCAAATCACCTTTTCGTGTGCCGCGCCTACCCCAGTTGCATACTTAGGGAAAAAACAAGAACTACAGGACTCGATATTTTTCCAAAATATTTGCAGTTTGACAAACAAGGTTTCAAGCATTGAAGTAATGCTAGACAGCTTCAGGGCCAATCCACCAATATTGTGTCTTGTTGAACACTGGCTCACTGAACAAGCTATGGGCGTCACCCAAATCCTGGGCTACACACTGGGCTCGGCCTTTTGTAGGAAGCTTAGGAAGTGCGGGGGCGCCTGCATTTACATCCCTACTCACCGTGATTTTAGAGCATGCGACGAAGTGACACGTCTGAGTATCGAGTCTATCTTTGAGTGCGCAGCAATTGAGTTAGCCATGGAACACGGTCAAACATCGTGGTTTACGGTATACCGTGCGCCAAACAGTAACTTCGGCGCTTTTATTAACCAACTGGAAATACTTCTTTCTATTATCAGTACTAAACGTCAAAAAGCAATTATATGCGGTGACTTCAACGTTGATATCATGCACTGCAATGCGGAAACATCTAGTCTACTTAACACTCTTGCACTGTACAATTACGAAGCATTGATAGGGTCACCTACCAGACTTGCGGCAAAGAGTGCAACTGCAATTGACAATATTTTTACTAATATTAATGGAGACTTCTTTGCTACGGATCTAATCCACAATGGTTTATCAGATCATGCGGCCATTTGCCTATCCGGCATTGCTGACTCACGTAACAACGAACACAGCACCTGTGTAGTACCAACAACTGTTTGCCGGAGGAATCTTAAGAGGCCAGCCCTGCAGGGGCTGTCTCAACAGCTTTCTGACCGAAACTTGGGATTTTGTATATAAGGAACATGATGTAGACCAAGCTTACAACGCTTTTATCCACTTATTTTTGTCCCGTCTCAACAAATATTGCTATTTCCAAAATACGAGGCCCAAGTGTAACTCAAGAGCTGGGTCACCGACCAGATCCGGGATATGAGGCTTACCAAGGTTCATCTCTACAACAAGTTTATCGTTAGCAGGGACGATCGGAGCAAAGCTGAATACAATCAATTTCTAAAGATCTACAAAGAATCCATCAAACATGCCAAGGGGCTGTTTTCACAGAACATGGGTTAACAACGCGAGCAACAAAGGCAGAGCCACATGGGACGCTGTAAACCTTTTGACTCAAGGCCCAAAGAAGCACGTCAATATTAACATTAAGCATGAAGGGAAACTGCTAACCAACCCTGTGGATGTAGCAGAGACACTAAACGATTTTTTCATCAGCGCACCTCGCTTGCTGCTGGATAGTCAGACTACACCTATCAGACCTATCACTGATCCAGAACCACTCGAAAACACGCAGCAGTCCTCCATGTTTTGGATACCCATCACCTGCCACGAAGTACAGATACAATCTGCTCGTCAAAGGCCAAATCTTCAACCGGCCCAGATGGTATCCCCATTGTTGCTCTTAAGGCATGCGCATTACAGGTTTCCGGTGTGTTTAGCTCACATATTTAACGCATCTTTGGAACAGGGCATTTTCCCTGCTGGAATGAAAGTGAGCAAGACCATAGCTTTTACACAAGAAAGGAGATAAGACTGATGCTAATAATTTTCGACCAATCGCTCTCTTGTCATGCGTCTCAAAAATTTTTGAAACCCTAATAAAAAAACGACTTGTATGCTATCTCGAAGGTAACATACTCTTAGCCACCAACCAATTCGGTTTCAGAAAAGGTTTGTCCACGACCCGTGCTGTCACGACCTATATACATGGTATCCTGGACTCCCTGGAGGCAGCCGACGATAATCTAACCATTTATTGCGACATGTCTAAAGCATTTGATTTAGTTCACCATGAAAAGCTGCTTTTGGTAATGGAGACTTATGGCATTCGGGGCGTTGTACTCAACTGGTTTCGATCGTATCTGAGCGGCAGAAGTCAGTTCGTTGAAGTCACCAGCCAGATCGATGGACGTCAACTTGTTTCCAGGTCAACCAATAGGGTGATCAACATGGGGGTTCCCCAGGGCTCCGTCTTGGGCCCCATCATGTTCATTGTTTATATTAATGATCTTCCTGGTGCAGTCCCTGAAGCTATTGTGATTATGTTTGCGGACGATTTCACCATCTCGCTAAGGAAGCCGAAAAGCGATGCTTTGACCGAAATGGCCAATCAAGCCACTTGCCGCATTTCCAATTGGATAAGCAGGAAGAGCCTTGTTATGAATGCAGAGAAAACTCACCTTATGTCTATTCATCCACGTCAAGCTACCAGGACACCAACTGTATTTCCAGTTTGGCTAAATGGCATTCTATTGTCGCAGTGTGACGAGCTCGACTTTCTTGGTCTCTGATTGACAACAGCTTGGACTGGCAATCTCATACAGACAAATTAGCTAGTAGACTGAGCAGAGCTTGCTATGCAATTAGGGTCATTAGACAATGTATCTCACTTGAAGCAGCACTTTGTGTTTACCATGCCTACTTTGAATCGCTTATAAGATACGGCATATTACTATGGGGCTCTTCTTCTATTCGCAATTTTAATAAGATTTTTATCCTTCAAAAAAAAGCAATCAGAATTTTACTTCAAGTTAGCAATAGGCAATCATGTCGCAGTTTTTTTATCAACTAAATATCTTAACAGTTGCCAGCCTTTACATCCTGGAAGTCGCCTGCCACATCAAGTCTAACCTGGGGAGACTCAAATTAACACCAACATCCACAGCCATCACACCAGAAATCGTGAGAATGTACAAGTCCTGCCTCGCAGATTAGAGTTAACTCAAAAGAGTCCAGACTTCCTCGGCGCAAAGATTTTTAATATTCTTCCTAAACATATTACCGAAATTGAAAACTCACGCGATTTTAGGAATACTTTAAAAAACTTTTTAACCACAAGGGCTTTTTACAGCATTAATGACTTATTTGAACACTAACCTTGTGCCAGTCAGTTCTTCTCTTATCACCATTTTATTTTATTTTAAGCATGTTCATCTGTATCTGTGATAGCCATCTGTGTTAGCTCAAAAGCGAATTCGAATGTAATTTTAATTGTATTACCGTGTAAGCTAATGCTTTACTGTAAATGTTTACTGTAACCAATAATTTGCTGACCATGTACCATGTATAAGTGTTATCACACATAATACCTATGTACAATAAAGAACTGAACTATGAACTATGAACTAGGCCTACTTAAAAGCCTAAGCCTAGACATAGCTGTAGGTGAAGCCTAGAGCTCAGGTTAGGGCAGTTGTTAGCCATAAGCCAAGTCATAGGGCTAGGCCTAGGAACAAGTCTATTGTTGCAGCCGTCTGGGCCAAGACGACAGTTAGTCCTAGCTTAGCTAGCCCAGAAGCCTATTAGCAAACCTATGTAGGCCTACAGCCAGTAGGCTACCTGTAGGGCCTATAGTAGGCTAGGCCTACCTAAAGTTACAGCTTAGGGCCTAGGCTAGGCCTAGACCTTTAGATTGGATTAGGTCCCTCCCTGGGGATAGGCTAGCTAGGCCTTGGCCTATAGCCTCTCTGCATTTCATTTCAATTAGTGATTTACTGTAAGGGCCTCATGTAGGCCTACCTATATTTTTCTAATAAAATAGGATTGTAGGTGTAGGCTACTTGGGCTAGGCCTAGCCCTAGGCCTTTAGCCTACAGGTAAGAGAATAGGTCGCAACTCTTGCAAGCCAATGCTCTAGCCTAGCCTCCTAGGCCCTAGTCTTTTTAGGTCTCGAGGGCGTATAAGCAATATGAATAACGTACAGGGATTAGTTCTCTACCGTTTGCATTGATTTATAATTGCAAATCTTACCACAACAACGTTATAAAAGCAAAGAAAACGTAAGCGTAGGGCTAGGGGGGCATACTCCAACGGTCCTAGGGCTAGGCCTAGCCCTACCTGTCAAATTTTAGGTTAGATTACCTTTATTGTTAAAACAAAATGTTGCATTACATGATTTGTTTTACTTTTATTTGCAAATTTTTCTGCATCCAAAAATAGCACTCTAGCCCTAATTGAAATCTGCTCACAGAAACATATTTAATTGTGACTTTTACATTCGAGGTGGTACAGCCAGCTTCCGTGGTCGCCGCCATTGCTCACTAGGACATCGCTAAGACGCGCGCAGAGCTGACCTATCTTTTGCACGTCTCAGGAGTGTCCTAGCGCTAGGCACTTTCGAGAATACGGGCTAAGATTTTTTGAGAATACCGATCCGTGTCCTAAGTCGGTAGAATGGCTTAAGACTGTCCTAGTTAAGACACGTCTTAGTTAGGCGTTTTTGAGAATCCAGGCCCAGGTATCAATCGATTCAATATTTTGATGGGGTAAATTTCGATTTTTTTACTGAGAACTTCCCGTGGCAAAACAAGATGGCCGCCGTCATTGAACGTTTGAAATAAAATATCTTTAAAAGTATTTTGCCGATTTCAATTTGGACAATTTGAGCCCTTATATCTGATGGCTTATTCAGTGAATTCCTTGCACTTTTGTAATCCAATGCTAAAATGACCATGACCTACCGCCATGTAGTTAGAGCCCGGAGATCGCAGCACACAGCCCACGCACAACTCTTGATCTGTGCGACGAAAGAAATATTATCCCATCCTCTCTTATCTCCTGTCTCGCTGGGCCAGTGAGTTGGCTGGTTAGCGAGTCATTGTTATGAGTCACAGACTATGTGGCCACATGTTGAGGCAAGTCGGAGATAAGCATGCATAACGCGCGGAGTCCCCAGCAGTCTTAATCAATTAACTGTCAATAAACCCGTTGGAGACGACTAAATAGTAGTTGAAATATATATATTTTTTTTTTCACATAGTTTTCTTTAATTAAAAAGTGCAGTGTAGGGCCTACAGTCCAAATAACTCATTACCCTACATTATTAACCTCACCTGCTCTAAAAGTTTCATCATTATTAACATAGTGTGGAAGTCATAATGAATACATTATTCGACTTCGAGTAAGCTAATAATAACATTTATTGAGGTTCACATTCAAACAACTACAGAAAAATCACATCTTGTTACCAAGCCAGCAGTCCAGAAAGTTACCCATTCATTTGTTCTCCTCAACAATGATCTAACATAACAATTGGCTGCTGGTTGGAAGTCACAGCCTTCTAGATAAGTAAAATGTCAGGTTGTCCAATTAGTAGATAAAGTAGGTCACTACAGGACTCCCCCTCCAGTGAAAGAGCGTAGCAATGCGAAAGAAATCTCTATGTGCCGAAGCGAGCTGGTGCGCACACGCGACGTCCTGCTCGTGTCGTGACTAGTGGCGGGGTAGCAGTGACGGCAGCATAAGTCCCGACCAGAGACGGATTAGCGGATGTTGATTGGAAATTGTTGCAGACAACGGAGGCAGGTGCTATCATAGGTAGCCGGGAAGTGCTTGATGTTCGGACGATTAGAGTGAACGGTTTGGTCGATGGTTGTGTGGTATCAGGAGCTGTGCTGTCAAAAATGAAGGCAGGCTTCAAACAATCTATGGATACTACAACTCTTTTCCCTGTACGCAGAATAGTGAAATAGTACTTCTTGTGTCTTGCTATGATTTCGTATGGCCCGTCATACGGTTGCTGAAGCGGAGTTCGGACAGCATCAAGGCGCACGAAAACGTGGGAACATGTCGCGAGGTCCTTGAACACAAATACATCTTTTTGCTTGTGTCGGGTAGGACGAGTCGGTCGGAGAATCTAGAGTCATTGGCGGAGTCGGCTGACATACTCTGAGGTGCTGTCGGGCGTTGACGTCGGAGGCGACAAATATTCTCCTGGAAGCTTGAGAGTAGTTCCGTCCACCAACTCAGCAGATATGTAGCTTTTATATCCTCTTTCCATGCTGATCGAATGCCCAACATGACCCATGGCAAGTTATCGGTCCAGCGATCCTCTTCATGGCATTTCAGTGCGGCCTTGAGCTGTCGATGGAGGCGTTCTACCATGCCATTGGCGGCAGGGTGGTACACTGTAGTCCGGATGAGAGTAGTGCCTAACAGGTGGTTTAGAGACCTGAAAAGGGCTGACTCAAACTGCCGGCCTTGATCGGTAGTGATCCGAAGGGGCGTCCCAAAACGCAATATCCAGCCTGTGATGAGGGCAGAGGCAACTGTATCCGCAGTAATGTCGGATAAAGGAATGGACCACTGGTGATGGGCGGAGCTTAAAACGATCGATAGGCCAAAAGACGAGAGTTGGGATAGATTCTCATTTCCCAAGTTTACGTCTGTTGAACGGCGCACCACTTATCACGCTCTAACTCTGATTCTATCCATTATTTGGACAAAACTTAAGAGGAATAATATTTAGCAAACACTTCATCGCTTATAATAGCGAACATTGCGAATTTTTTACACAGCCGTTAGCTTGTTATACAATGTACGTATCATACATGAAAAATAAACAAAACGACTATAAGCTTTCTCAACTTCAATTGACAAAAAACTACTTATCGGATTTCGACAAGGCCTCTTTCAAAAAATGCATCTGTCTGTTTAGAGAAGAAATAAATCAACTTACTAGATAGAAAGTGCACTGAACGAAAATTTATAGCATGGGTTAATATGCAGCGTGCCGTTTTTCACGGCTCATCCGCACGTCAAAAGTGCGTATTTGACTTAAAAACACATACACTGCATATGAACCTATGCTATAAAATTTCGTTCGGTGCACTTTCTATCTAGAAAGTTGATTTATTTCTTCTCTAAACAGACAGGTGCATTTTTGAAAGAGGCCTCATCGAAATCCGATGAGTAGTTGTTTGTCAATTGAAGTTGAGAAAGCTTATAGTGTTTTGTTTATTTTTCATGTATGATGCGTACATTGTAATAACAAGCTAACGGCTGTGTAAAAAAATTCGCAATATTCGCTATTATAAGCAATGAAGTGTTTGCTAAATTTTATTCCTCTTAAGTTTGGTCCAAATAATGAATAGAATCAGAGTTAGAGCGTGATAAGTGGTGCGCCGTTCAACAGACGTACACTTGGGAAATGAGGATTTATCCCAACTCATTCCGCCATGTTGCCTCGTGACGTCAGGAGGCGGGTAAAATTCTAGTGGTCAATTGCTTCCGGCCAACGAACGAATAAATCGATCTACACATGTAAGCAGGAAACGAAATCCCGAAGACTCAGGAAGAGGACCCACCAGATCGATGTGGATATGGTCAAAACGAGCGTCTGGAGCGTTGAAATGTTCAACAGGTGCAGAGACGTGTCGTGTGACCTTTGATCTCTGATACACTATGCAGGCCCTTGCCCACTCCTTAAGGTCTTTCTTTATCGAAGGCCGGACGTAGGTCCTTGAGACAAGACGGACGGAGGCAGCAACACCGGGATGGGACAGACTATGAAGACTGTCAAACACCTGGCGTCGGAGAGTCGTGGTATCGAGACTCTCCACTGACTGCCTTGACATGTTCTTGAGCGTCGGTAGACAACTTACCAGCGACGGTAAGTGATGAGGCACTATCAACTAACCTTCGATTGCGGACATCAACAAGTAGGTCGTAGAACGATAAGAAGTCAACTCCGATGATTGGTCTGGATACGTCGGCAATGACGAAACGCCAGACGAACTCGCGTTTGAGTCCCAAGTTGAGGTTGAAGTTGATGGTTCCATAAGTCGCTAAGACTGATACATTAGCCGCGAAAAGATCGTATGTTGATCGTTCGCGAGGTCCCTTGATGAGCTTACATGGATACACACACAGATCAGACCCGGTGTCGACCAGGAACTGACGTCGAGTCGGAATGTCTATCACAAAGAGATGGCGTGAGGTTGGGCAGTCGTCTGCCGTGTTTACTGACTGCCCGCGTAGTTTTTTGCATCAAAATTGCATGGTTTTCGGCACGACCTTGCCTGGGCGCCATATTTCCGGTGGTACTAACACATATCATCTACTGGTGTTCGCCGTATTGCGTTTTGTGAGTTCGACGAAGGTAGATCGCCACGTCGATTTGATCGATGCGAGTAAGATGGCTGTGCAGTGCCATTGTTGGATAGCGCTGCGACTTGTCATGATCCATCAAATTCCAACTCGCAACCTTCTCGTGGTTTGGCCCGTGATTAGTGGAGTTTTTCTCCTTGAAACTAATGGCGAGCTCTGGGTCGTCGTCGGGGACTTTCCCCTTCCCTTTGACTACCTCCCCGACGGCGACGACAATGACAACACGAACGGATGATGACACAGACGGAGACGACCACGACGAGGGGGAACCCCTGCCCTCCCCATACGCTTGTGGCTCACAGGCCTGTCCACCCCTTGTCCCCCCACGTCATCCCTTACGTCCCTCCCTTCGTCTCCATTAGCCAAGTTGCATAAATATGAGATGTTAAGCAATATCCAATCCAATTCCTACTGCGTTTGATAGCTGTCGACAATCGCTACCCGAGGAGAGGTGGGCGTCATCTCATGTATTCTGTCAGCGATCACTGCGAGTGCACCAAGGTCGTCAGGTAGTGATGGAACCAAAACCAAAAAACCAAACCACAATGTTCGTAACACCTTGTTTGTTACCTCTGACCCAGCTAACATGCGTAGGCGAAGCAGAAATTCGGAAGGTTTACCATCACCCATAACCTCATGTTGAATTAGCTGTTTAATCCGTGCTTCGGGCGATGGCGAGAACCGACGAATGAGCTCAGTTTTAAGAAGCTCATATTTACCTACGCTTGGGGGCTTGACGATGATGTCGCGTACCGCCGTGGCATACCGTTGTTCGAGGGCGCTCGCTGCATGATTAAATTTTGTCGAATCCTGCGAGATCCCTGCTAAATCAAATTGATTCTCAATTTGCGCAAACCACAAAACAGGATCATTTGCCCAAAACGGTGGAACTTTCACACTTATTCTATCGACTGAAACAGGGGCTGTATTTTCGGATGAAGCCATGTTCCGTTTGTGTTAGTATGAAATAAGATTTTGATGAGCAACACGAAACCTCAAAAGTAAAAAATGGCTTCACACACCAAAAAATAAATAAATAATGAAACTGAACTTCCATCAGAAACTTTTGAAATGTTCATTGTCCTACCTCGTTGATAGATCACGTCGGGGTCACCACTGTGGAAGTCATAATGATTACATTATTCGAGTAAGCTAATAATAACATTTATTGAGGTTCACATTCAAACAACTACAGAAAAATCACATCTTGTCACCAAGCCAGCAGTCAAGAAAGTTACCCATTCATTTGTTCTCCTCAACAATGATCTAACATAACAATTGGCTGCTGGTTGGAAGTCACAGCCTTCTAGATAAGTAAAATGTCAGGTTGTCCAATAGCTTTAGTTCTCCCGCCTGGTCTCTGCTCCAAAGCCATTGTGTAGCAGTGATTTGTCATACAGATTAGCACTTTTGCATGTAGGCCTATCGAAGGCATCGAGTTACAAGTCTGAACGAAGTCTAAAATATAAGGATATTACATCAATACATATACGTACTTCAGCTCTTTCTTTTTCCCAAAGAGTGCGATGATACTATTCTTGTCGTAGGAATGCCCGCACTTTTTGTTCTTGACGGGAGACTTCATTGGCTGTCGCGAGATGGGATCGATTGTATTTACTTCCGCCTGAGTCACCACGAGCTCTTCATCTGCGTCTTCATTGGTTTCTACTTGATCCACCACTGCAATGGATCACAACAACAGTAAGGGCATGGAGTTTTGAAACTCTGGACAAGAAGGACAATTGAGAAACCAAAATCCCAAGAAATGGGACAAGATAAGGGATGGAAAAGTGGGTTTGCTTTAACGCTTAAACACATTAACTTATCGCAATAAAATGGTCAGTCACCTGGCCTCACCGGGGCAATCCTCACCCAAAAATTTGAGATTTTTACAAGCAAATCAATTTTTCTCCAAGTAAATTTAGAGCTTAATGGATAGTCAAATATGGCATTTTCAGTAAATACCAACACTGGAAACAAAAAATTCTGGGTTAATGAACTAATTAATTCTTAAGCATACATATTATTTCATAGTAATGGAAGCTGCTTTCATAACTTGAGAAGTTTTTTTCTACTTGGAATGAATTTATAACGATCTGTGCTGGATGTACAAAATAGGAATCAGCTGGTACTTTGAAAAGCAACACACATCACAATTTTGTGACGTCACCGATGCCTCTAGTTAAAATCTAAAATACTTCTTCTTCTTCTTCTTTCAAACACCTAGTAGTAGAGGAGCAAGATGTATGATTTTGTCTCTCGTTGGCTATTCGTGGAAGAATATATAGCGGTCAACGGCATCGAACAAAGGAATCTATAACAAGTATTTGGGACATAGGTTATATTGTCGGAAATACGTACTGCAGGTGGCGTCGGTGGCGTCGCAATGCCTGGCGCATGTTTCAGCGTATAACTCCCAAACCGTTAATCTCTCAGAAAATTGTATTTGAACTTTTTCATTGAGATTTTAATTGCAAATCGACTGGTACCAACAATATCGTAATAGTACAAAAATTATAAATTATACTTAATTTTAAAGTCCACAATAATGAAATATTAAACGTAACGAGTGCTAGTGGCGACCACGTCCAAGAATTCACGTACTCTGCTGCATATGTCAATATTGGAACAAAGTAGGTCTGGTAGATGGTAACCTTGCACTTATTTGGTACTTCTCAGGTTCCATATGAGATCTCGGATAGATTGGAATAACCCAACAGCTTGATGCGTCCTTCTTCCTATCTCTGGTTGAATCCTTACATCGCATGCTACTATACTCCCCACGTACTTAAAATTCTCCACTTGCTTCCTCCTAGTAGAATCCTGACATTCTTTGCTTCTTCTGAATTGAAAATAAAAATAAAAATAAAAACAATAATAAGCATTATAGAGACAGGCCTAGAACGATTTGGTCACAACAAATGCTGTCAGTTGTTCGTAAAGCCATAATCGACATAGTCCATCATTAGAAAAGCCATAAATTACTATTGGTTGTTGTAAAGAGGGTGGGGAACAGTCTCATAGGCCACATAGGTTTAAAGCCATGGCAATCTACATCAGTGGCATACGTCATACAGTAACGTTGACACATGGAGGCCTAAATGCGAAGAGGAATTCAGCTCCGTGTTCAACGGCAAATTTGGCTCCTACACTGGTCGTGAAATCTTTGTTCCATGAAGGGAAAATACTACGCCTAAATTCTTATAGCAACACCCCGTACACCCCGGGTATGCCTACCGTTTCCGCTACAAAACAAGGTTAGTAAAGAATTAAGACAGGTTGACCGAGATTGGAGACATCGAACCTGTGAACCATTCTGAATGGGCTTAGCCTATTGTGGCAGTCTTAGGAAAAGTCAAATCCTAAATAAATTTGTTGTGACTAGAAGCACAGTAAATCCAGCACTATTATCAGACGTCTCCCCAATGCCCACAATTAGTGCTATTGGCAGCTATTGGGGGTGGAGTGATATTCTCCAACCTAGCTTGATTTTGCTGAAGCTTACCAACAAATGTCTGTAAACGAGGCAGAAAGTCTGGTACTGACAATCAATACTTAAAAAGGGATATTTCAAATTGGGCGGGGCTACTGTACGGGTTATCAAGCGCACCTGCGATTTTCCATCGTGAATTTGAAAAATTGTTAGCAGGCATAGGTCTACCAGGTGTGGCGGTATTTCTCAAAGATATCATAGTATCGGGGAAAACGCAAGAATAATACAACGAGCGGTTGAGGTAGGTCTTGAATCGGATTTGCACTGCAAGGATATGCTTGCTAAAGTTGAAATGTAAGTTTGACCATGAAGAAGTACAATTTCTTGGGTTTCAAATTGACAGCTCAGGGGCAAGGCCATCCCAAGATGAATCCACAGCCCCGACTGCAATCTTCCGAGCAACAAGATTGTCCCACTGGTAATGCAGTGGCACTTAGGTTTACAGGTGCTTAATGTCATAGAGAAAAGAGGAGCCCACCTGCCGAGATCTTCGGCTTGAGACCTCCCGCAGGTTTACTTCCGGCGCCCACCCAAAATCAGCGCGACTACGTTGTCCGACACTCGCCAACCAGGAAGCAGGAGGATCTCCCCAAACCACACCCCCGCTTGAGACCATGCTTCAAAACCTATGCCATTCACACCTCTATTTCAACCTCACTGCCTGAGACACCAGAAAAGCATAGGCACAACACCTGCAACATTCTACCAACTATAATGCAAACACTGTCCTGCCGAGTACATAGGCCTAACCACCAACTTCCTCAGCACCAAGATGAATGGCCACAAGTAGGACAAGGTCAGAAAACTAGAGTTAAGAGAGTTTCTCACAACACAACATGCAGGAACCCACCAAATAGTTCAATGACTGCAACAAGGAGCATGAGCGCTTGCACATCAAATTGTTACTAACTCCTGCCAGAAACCTAAGCTCAACCTAAAGTAGGCCTAGGCCTCCTTCCTCAGTTGACCCTGCTCATGGCTTTCCACTGCCACCTGTACTACCAATAGTATCCGCATAACCAATATTCTGTCAACGCACGAACTCGGGGCGGAAGAGATTTTCTCGCAACGAGGTTTTCTCAGCCAAGGATCGTGGTAAACGCAAACTTTTTGGACGCTCCTCCACGAGAAAAGATCGTACTTTTCGATAAAAAGTACCCGTGAAACGAAAAAAATTTGCTTCTGGGTCAAAAATAAAAAATAAACGAAAAACGTCTTTTTGCGCGTTTTTTACGACGATGGTTGCCGCGCCCAAAGTATGCGTCGCACTCGAACGGCGACGGTACCAAAACGTTCGAAATCGTTTCGGGTACAAGCACCGTTAAGGGTTTCGGGCCGACTCCGACACTATGGCCGGGTCGACGATGAACATTTTTACTTTATTGCAACTTTGGAAAAAAATCTTTGGATTAAGACACAAAAAAGATTGAAATGATTTCTCCAAATTAAAATTGTTGGTTTCTACGTGTGATCATTACATAAACGGGTGTCGGTATGGTAAAACATTTCCAAAAAAATGTAATTCTCTTATTTTTGGGCATTGATTGCATTTTCTATTTTCAAATTTTTGGAAATTATTGAGTGCAAGCTAGAGCCCTGAATTTTACCAATTACGAAAGCCAATGACTTGATGAACAAGTTAAAAAAAATTGTCCCGATATCTTATTTCGGTTGCGTGGAAAAAATTCCCAAAGGCGAAATATGAGATTTTTAACATTTTGCAGTGCAATTTTTAAAGCTTAAAATCTTGGCTTCCCTTAGTTCAATTTGGAAAAAACAAGGATGTGGAGGCAGGATGAGAGAATTTTAATAGAATTACTTAGAGTACCTGGGTTTGAACCCGGGGTAAGTGGACGCCTTCGAGTTCGATCCGGGACATATTTCGAAAATTGAATTTTGCATTCAAGGTCATAAAAACATAGTTAAAATTTTTTCTAAAATTAGCGGATGGCGGACCTGATGTATCGGATCTGTACGCATATTTCGATACCAAACACTACGCATTTTGTTACATTTGTCGATACGTTATGGCCCATAACAAAATACGATGCATGCCCGTTTTGGCATCGAAAAATCAATATTTTTAGTTGCATTGCATGCAAATAAAAAAAACATTCATAAATGCAACCCTCGACAATCCCACTCGCAAGCTCGCAATTTGCGAGTGAAAATTTGGTGCTTGCGAGTTGGCAAATTGACACACGCAGATAACTTATCGTGCGTCCGCGCTTTTATTACGATCTAGCATTTGAATCGCCGCGCCTGCAATACAACTACCGCGCATAGCCTGATGCGCAGCATGGCCTGTTACCAACCACTCGCCAAAAACGAAGTATCAAAAAGTCAAGGTCAAGTTCCAGGCTACCCAACAACGCACGTAACAAAGAGACCTGAAGAGACGAACGAGACGCCTAAACTAGGCGTAAAATCGACGCGAACGACGAAATGTTTTTAACTTCATCTGACGTTATTGGAGAGAAATATGAGAATCCACCGACAGCCCTAAATCCCGTGCAACATCCTCCTGATAAAAAGTGTAATAATGAAATCGTGAAACTTGCCGAGCATCTCGCAGACTTGCAAACGTCAGCTGCTAGGTTGAAATCACAATGGGGTCTAGGCCTTCCGCGATCTTGGATTTAGTTTTATGAATCATAATAAACGAAAGTAGTGTTTATTATAATTATAAAATCAGTGACCTTGCCCATCTTCATGAAAACATAGACGTAAATCCAGCAGGTGGTAGGCCTAGGTCTATTTGAACTCGCATTGTGCCGCGGTCCTAGGCCTAGGCCTACTTCACATTGACTGAGGATCGAACTCCTATTACGTGACGTAAGGAGTTAATAATGCAGTGTTTGCTTTCTTTTAATAGTTTTTTTAAGGTTAGATGTCGCCTCAAATCGCGTTTTAGGCCACCAAATATAACACAGGACCCAAAAAAATTTCCGCCTTCGGCGGATTTGCCTCCGGAGGCTGGCGCTTCGCCCCAGACCCCGGTTTGCCCGCACCACCTCGTTGCGAGTGGATATTACGCCTCGCGAGAGTACTTCGCGTGGATTTGTCGAGGGTTGCATAAATGGGTAGACCTTTAATGGTTGGGTTTGCTTTGTCGGCTTAATCATCATCATCATTATCCATCGCCGTTTCCTGCTTCTGGCAGGGTCAGCTTGGGTTTAGCAAAAAAAAATTCCATTTTTTTTTATCCTTCCACAATCGTATCTCTTCCACATCTTCCCAGCTTTCTCCTCTTGCCTCCAAGTATCCTGCTATGATGTCCTTCCATCTATTTCTTGGTCTTCTTGGTCTACTCGTCTTCTTCTTCCTTCTTCAATCCGTCTTTCATACATTTTCTTGGGCATCCTATTTTCCCCCATTCGTTTCATATGTCCATACCATCTCAACCTTGTCCTTCCAATTCTGTCACTTAACTTTTCTACACCTAGCATTTCTCTAATGTCCGTGTTTCTTATTCTATCTCTTCTCGTCTAGCCCACTGTGCTCCTCAGGAATCTCATCTCTGCCGCCTGTATCTGACTCTCCTCTCGATCTCCTTTTAAATACCTAAAATGTTTGATGATTCAAAAAAACAACATTTCAACCCTTCGTTTTGACATCCCAAGCGCCAACAAAACGGCACTTGAACATTTTTCTTTCAATTCAGACTGCTTTTCTCAATCTATACGCCTTTAAGTGTCAAGAGATGGCGCTAGTGGTCACCGCGCGAATACAAAGATGTCGGCTACGATGAGGTCGCTCACGCTGGCGCACCGTGAGGCTCCGTATGCGAGGGCCCCGTCAAACAGGGGCTATTTACATTATTTTGATCTAGTGACATTTTGGAATGGCATTACATAGTTCTCACAACTGAAATAAATTAATGTGTGTACTAATTGGTGCCTAGTTAATAATCTGTCGGTGTGAATGAATATGCATACTTGGTTGTGACATACTTGCTGTGACATGTGCCTATGCACAACGCTGAAAATCAACTTTTATCTTGAACACAATATCGCAAAACAACTGGTTACTACATTCCATTCCAACTAAGAATTCTACTTACAATATAGAAAAATCAAAGGGATCGAAATAGTCCAGTTTGCATACAAAACTCAGACTCAGAGACAGTAGGCCGTAATAGGAATTCTTAGCACTCCCTAATTATTTTGCAAATAAACTTTACAGAAATGAAACTAAGTTGACTAAGACCTACATATTTTTATTTTTAATCTTTTGAACAATAAATAATACGTAAAATAAATATACTTTTCAATAACAAACTATGAATTTACGAATTGAAATAGACAGTAGGGCCTTACAAGTGGATATGAAACACTACATTTTAAACCCAAGTAATAATCAAATACACAAACAAACGCTTATAAATAAATAATTACAGAGTATAAATGGAAATAAATGAAGTGCACATTTATTTCCAAACAAAAAGTGACATAATAATAATTATTATTATGCCAGACATCGCTCCAAAATAATGGTAATTAACCATTAATTAAACACCATTGAGCCTATTTGTGATTCATTCATTGGGAGTACTAAGAACTTCATACTTGCCAAGTTTATAGTTGTTTGGAAACAATGAAAATAAAATTCGAAAGTAGATAATAAAAATTGTTTTCTACTACACTTGGGACTAATCGTAAGCAATTTTTAATAAGTATCTTTCTCTGCATTTTATTTTGTATTGCAACTAAATAAACAGGTTTGCTACACGTCAATTATAAAACATCTTAGGCCTATATTTCGTTTCGTAGGAATTAAAATGTCCCAACTGCCAAGGGAAAACTTGTCTGTCTTCTGTTGTCTAATTACGTAGGCCCGATACAATTGGTCGTGTGAGTATATTTGGGAGGAAATGTATACAAAGGATATTCAAATGTGACTGATCCAGCATTCACTTTTTACTGAGTAAACCTTAGGTAAAACGTTCAGTGAAGATTTCTGATGGTGGGAATCAACTCGTCGACCTTTCAAATATGTGTCTCACGTGAACGGCAATGGGATGTTTGAACTACCACCATCGATATTGCAAATTACTGAAAACTTTACCAAACAATTGAATACATCTCTCAGCGAGTTACTGAGTTTTTATAGTTTTATCATCCGTGGAATAAAGCAGACTAGCTATACATATAGTATATATTCTATACTGAGAAAGTACAATTATTATTGTTATTCTGATTACAATCCATACCTACAAAAAAATTGTTTCGTGCTCTAAAATCGAAATACTTACTGTTTGTTTATAAACCTTGAGGCCTAAACCACTATTATTACACCGTCAGCTAGAAATAATATAAAGTAATTGCCCATCTTGGTCTGTATTCTCACAAAACTTTGAGAACCTAGATCTTACTTTATTTATTGCTATGTCATCTTCTTTGGTATAATTGTGCCGTCTATAATTGTTGGCTTAGTGGCTTTACCTTGTATGCAACTCAGAACACAACACTATTCGACATCATCTTGGACGAAAACTTCGCCGCGCCGTGTAGTTTTAAACGCAAGCGCCACGCCCACCTCCAGAGCGACCTCATCTGAGCATTTCGCCGTTTCTCCGCTTGGCGCGTGTCGTTTCTTTTTAAAGGCGAATTGGCATCTAGCCTCGCAGACGAGTGAATAATATGGTTATTGGTAGTGTACTGTGGAATTGTCACTCGCTCGGGTGCTAGGTTTGAACCTCTGATGGGTCCGTTTTTTTCATGTCGCATTGTTGTGGAATTTATATGTATTGTTAATTCATGTACTTGCTTACGATCTGGGTACCCCAGCAAACACAAAAATGCGCTCTTGTAACTAATCGGTGCCGGTTTGTTGCCACCAATGCAAATTTACTGCCGTGTGCCGTTTCGTGTGTTTTCATGGTTGCCGTCTCGTCACCGTTCCGTTATCAACGTTTCCCCTTGTGTTGCATGAATTCTTGTATTAATAACCGGCACCAGATTGTTACCGATCCGGCACTGTCAGTTGTCTACCAAACTGATACCCTTTTACCACCGTACAGTCTGCCCTTTGGACAGTAATCCGGCACTCAAATGGCATACTATAACTTTTATTATATAAAGTATTGTGATATAGCAATCTCTCATCTACTGAGTGTTTAAAGGAAGAGCCTCTGCTCCATGCCTTTACCATTCCGAGGCTGTTTCTTTAAAATGTAGCTTACGCAGTTACAACAACATTCCGTTGTCGGCCTCTTTGTCGTTGGAAAATGTCGTGTAATACCTTGTATTTCTTATTCAATATATTATTCTAGTAATCTAATCATGAAGTGCTCGTTCTTTATAACAAACCCTACTACAACCTGACGGAAAATTGCCGAGAAAGCTAAACTACAACAGGTTATGGGTCCAGCTCGCCGGAAATAGGCGTAAAGGTTAGTGTAGTAGTGTTAGAGGTTAGTTTTTGCACGTGTTCGTGAGCTAGACGACTGCTAGGCCTAAGCCTAGGGCCTATCATGGCTACAAACGAAGAAGAAAGATTTAAAGTGCCGCTGTTCGATGGATCCAACTATCATACCTGGAAATTTAGAATGTAAATACTTCTGGATGAGTTGGATCTACTGGAATTCGTCAACCAGCCACTTGTAGGTCTACTAGAACAGGAAACCAGCGTTGAAGCTGCGCAATCAGTAGCAGGAACAAAGAAAAGAAACACAACGACAAGGTATGCAAGAGGAGAATTGTGTCAAAAGTCGCGGACACTCAAATAGAGTACCTGCAAGGGAAGGAAACCGCCTACGACATGTGGAAAAGTCTCCAAAGTGCATTTGAGAGAGAGTTTGACGACCCAGTACAGACTCAAGAAGCAGCTGGATGGAATCAAGGCAAACCTTCGCGAACCTCTATCCACTCACTATTTGAATTTCGAAAGTTAGTGCGAGAATACAAGTCAGCTGGTGGTACCCTGACTGAAAGGGAAACTGTACTGCAGTTATTTCAATCATTGCCTCAGAAAGAATACCAGAATGTCATCAGTTCTCTGGAAACACTCTCAATTGCAGATCCAAAACTAGTTAACATGCAAGTAGTAAAAGGTAGATTACTTGATGAAGAATTTAACTCACATGCTCAGGAATGCTGAAGGAAAAGGAAGAAAGACACTCATCGGCAGCATTTACGGCTCAAACAAGATATCAGCCAAAGACATATCCTAATCCAAGTCAAGCAGGCAACGTACAAACAGCGAACAAAAAAAAACTCGTTTCAGTTCAAATGCCATTTTTGTCACAAGATTGGGCACAAGAAATCTGAATGCAGAAAACTGTCCAGAAGAAATCAAGAGAAGAATGCAACTGCCCACACTGCAGAAAAAAGCAAAAATGACTATTGCTTCACGGCACAAATGGAGAGCTTCCCCTCAGACTTCAGTACAAGGTCTGTAAAATGGTATCTAGATTCAGGAGCAAGTGAACATTTGGTATCCAACAAAGAGTACCTTAGGGATGTTAAACCTTTGCCTAAACCCATTAAAATTAAAGTAGCTAAGTCTGGAGCTACAGTTACAGCAGAAAGTTATGGTTATATGATTGTTAAGACACATGTTGGTGGAAAGTCATATGAAATCAAAATAAATGATGTACTTCTAGTACCAGACCTAGAATCAAACCTACTTTCAGTAAGAAAGTTAGAGGTGGGTGGGTGGATTTGTTATTGTATTTGCAAATGGAAAGGCTGTTATTAAACATAAAAGTACAGATGTTGCTGTAGCTGTTTGCACTGAAAAATTGTATGAGCTTTGGTGTGAGCTAGTTAGGCCTACCGGGTCAGCAGTAGCAAACCTTGCCCAAACAGATGCAAAACTCTGGCACAGAAGGCTAGGTCACATTGGCAAAACAAACCTGGAGAAAATGGAACACCTAGTAGATGGCATGGAATGCAAGAAAGCTGCATCCGAACAGACGATATGTGAAATATGTCTTGCAGGAAAATAAACCAGACTGCCCCATAATCAGGAACGACCCAGAACACTGAGACCTCTGGAGCTGATTCATAGCGATGTAATGGGACCAATAAATGTAACCTCCTGGAACTCGAAAAGGTATGTTCTCTGCTTTGTTGAAGATTTTACACATTTCACTGTGGTGTTTTGCATGGCAGAAAAATCGGAGACGTTCAAGTTCTTCAAGGCCTATGAAGCCATGGCCACAGCCCACTTTAATCTCCCGATTAGTCGCTTCAGATGTGACAGAGGCACTGAGTATTTGAGTGATGAAATAAAGATGTTCTTTGAGTCAAAATGTATCCAGTATGAGTGTACGATAAGGGACACTCCTCAACAAAATGGCGTCTCCGAGAGGATGAATCGCACTATCGCAGAGAAGGCCAGGTGTATGCTGCTGGAGTCTGAACTCGACAAGAATCTGTGGACTGAAGCAGTCTTAGCTGCTACCTATATCATCAACAGGGTTCCTACTTCAGCACTGGAAAACAAAGTGCCAGCTGAAGTGTGGTATGGAAAGCGTCCATATGTAAAGAAAATCAGAGTGTTTGGCTGAGTGGCATATCTGCATCCTCCTTAAAGACTGATAGAGTGGAAATTTGGACCAAGGACTGTTAAGTGCTACATGGTGGGATACTGCCAGAATGGGTACAGGCTCTGGTGTCCCGAGCAACGGAAAGTTCTGGAGGGAAGAGATATTACATTCAACGAGTTCAAGTCGGCAGGACACAGAGAAACAGCAGACTGGGATGAAGAGTTCAACGACCTGCGACCAACATCTGACAAGAATGCTGATGCATCCGAAACAAGGGAAGAAGTGACGGATGAAGACATTTCCGAGGATTAAGAAGCTGCCCCTCGTCGGAGCACCCGACGGAGGAACCTTCCAACCCATCTAAAATCTAAAGGATTTTCATGTAGGAGAAGATATTGTAGTATTTGCACTTAGTGCTGAAACATTTGTAGACGATGTTCAACAGGTGTATGAAGATATCCAAGAAAGAGATGACAAAGACTTCTGGAATGCTGCGGTAGTGGAAGAACTCGATGCCCCAAGGTAAATAATACATGGACCCTGTGTGAGCTGCCCTTAGGTAGAAAAGCCATAATAGTGGGTTTTGTTAACTAATCCCGTGTGCAATTTTCTGATAAAGTATTGAGAGTGGTATCATTTTTTTCCTTGTGAAGTACTGATTCAGAAAAGTGATGGTGGGGATCTGGGACACGCGACTGGAAGGGGTGAGGGGTGGGGGTTAACATGTCGAAATTTTGTAAATATAATCAAATATTTTTCTCATTTTTTCTACAATTCTAAATTGTTTTAATTATTTTTAGCTTTTTAACACAATATTTATCTTAAATATTTCAATAAATCATTAAATTGGTCGCCATATTGGATTCAAAATGGCGGAAATGATTATTTCTTAAAATTTTACACATAGTCGTGTGGGATATCAGATTAAAGGTATTTAACGTCACAATATGGATGAGAGAACTGTTTCATGGTCATGGTTATCACTAAAAATACCAATATAGGCCTTGATTTGACTTGTAGACCAGTGTCCTACCGATTTCTTCAAATAATACATTAATTTTATGTTGCCATTGCCAATATTTTAGTTTTTATTTTACTGCAGAGTACAAATGTATGACATGGCATTGATAAAGTAAAATGACATCCAACAAAATTTAAGTTCAATATATTTTTTCAATATATTTCAATACATTTTGATTTACCACAAGAACATCGTACTGCATTCAACAGTTCTTCAGGCCCGCAAGGGATGTCACACATTACTGGCTCATACGATTTATCATCATCTAGTCCACCCAAAGTCTGTTACTGGTGGTACGAGGGTTTGCAACATGCGATCGCTGCCAAATCAATGCTTGATAATGAGGTCTTCTGATAGCTGGGCATGATGCAGCTTGAGTCGGTGGCATACTTATGTCTTCTACTTGCTTTCGTAAAAAAAAAAAAAAAAAAAAACACCATAGTAACTCACTAAAAGTATTTATTTCGGGCACTCGCAAGTACACAAAGCATAATATGTACTCTTCAAGGACTCGATACGTTTCTTCTCCAATAATTGTTTCTGTTCCACCTAGTGATGCAAGGGCTTCCAGGACATTGTCATCAGCATCTACAAACCTGTTCCAGAAACTGGTCTTAGATTTACCCGAAAATGAATCAGTTATGTCAGCTCCAGAAAGAGAATGTATTTCGAGTAAAGCAGCAACTCGTTGTTGTCCCATTGCTTCACAAATTTTTCGTAATGAAATTCGGCGTGGTTTAACCCCGGTTAAAACCAGATAAGAATCTTTTTGGAGTTGTGAATATCGATGTTGTATAGCCAACACTAGAACGTCAGTGTCAGGAGTGAAGATAGTCAAGGACTGAGCCCCTCTTTCGGTTGCATGAAGTGCCAGACCTTGGTCTAGCGCACTATCAGAAATTTGTCCGTGAACGTATCATTGATAAAACTGTTAATTTGTGGGATACAGTTCCACAAAACAAGTTGAGACTGTGTAAGACTATGGCAAAGAAAGTAAAAGTAAAAACCAAACAGGGTGTTATTCAGTGAAAAGAAGACAGGAAGCTTTTCAATCGTCTTGTTGTTCTATGTCGTTCTCGGCCAAAAATAAATCTAAAAGAATATATAGGTAAATACGAGCTATCTGCTGTTCCATGCAGCATGTTTGGAAATGAATGGACCATGAACCACGTTCAATCAAAAGTAAGCTAACGCATCATTTGGAAGACCACACATCCAAAGAACTGCAAGCTGACGATACAGAATCTCCAAACCCAAATGATAATCCCAACTCTGAATATCAGTGGCGATTGTAGATGGAATGGCAGAAATACACGCATTAAAGCTTGCAAAGGACACCAGGACAATTTCAGATTTGGCAGATCAGTTTTGTAAGACAGTCTTTTCAAAGTATGGGAGTTTCTCAGAGGTCCATTTTGTATTTGATACGTATGTTGAGAAATTGCTAAAAAAAAGACCACAAGAAAAAACCGGCAGCTGGGAAAGCCCCCCATTCAGTACGAAATAGAACCTCAGACAATAATAAAATCGGTCCCTCTAAACAAACTTATGTCCCATTTCAAAAATACAGATTCGATTACAGAATTGTTGAGCAAAAGTATATTAAAAATGGCAACAGACTTGGATGAAAATGTGTTGTTTCTTACCGCAGCATTGCAAAAGACACTTAACTTCATGTCAACAAAAATTAATTAAATATTACTCAAGAAGAGGCCGACACAAAAATCATTTTCCATGCACTTCATACAACCGAAAGAGGGACTCAGTTCTTGACTGATGCCTAGTAATGAAACATAAGATCACTAGCTCTGGCTCACGTAACAATTTACTAAATATAATTTGATCTAAAACAGTAACTGAAAAGTGAAATCATTTTAAACCTCCTAGTTCGCGCACTTGTAATTTTTGCCGAGTTGGACGATACTGAGCTAGGCCTCGTAAGTGTGCGTAAGAAACATTTTCATTAGCACTAAACAAATTGGAAGATCTACGTTTAGAAATGTCCATGATTAGTAGGCCTATCAACAGTCGGAGTAGACAATTGTCTACTAGAGAGCAAACTATCTTGCAGCAAGTGGCTTAACACAGCCCTTGTTTTTTGGGGGGAGCCGGGGGACGAACATTTTTGTAACCTCAAAAGATCAATTCAGCACGACTAGTTAAAGGGGTACGTAGATATAGTCAGTGGTTTCATCCAAAAATAATATAAGGGTTTACGCTCTTTCCAGTGTAAAGTACAAGATCGTGCAGAATGGGGGGGGGGGCGGGGGGGAACGAACCTTAGCAAATGATCCGAATTTTTGTTTTATTATTTGTTATGACAGGAGTATTTAAACGAGTCTTTTTTACACTAATCTTATACAAAATATGAATTTAAAAATTACGAGTTACAAAAATTATGTCAATATAATATAATAATATATATTATATATATTAGTACTTGAGACATAAATAAAAAAGTGACTACACCGCGGGGATCGAACCCCGGACCATAACTAACCGGGCCCTTGGGCTCTTACCAACATTAAATAGTTATATTAAATTAAATATTAATATTAATATTACATATAAATATTATTTATTATTATAAAATATTAATAAATAATAATATCATTAAATTATAATAAACATAATTTTGAATAATAATGATAATAATATAGCTTATAGGGGTAAAGCACTCGACCTGCAGTCGGAAGAACGGGGTTCGATACCCCGCTCTGATGGATTTTTTAATTTCTGGATCGATTTCCATAAAATAAATACCTCATTATGAAAAACAATTGTGCGGTTGTGCCCCCTGGCCCCTACACCAAATTTAAGGGGGCTGTTGGCGGTTGCCCCGCCAACATACCCCAAACCCCAGAGGAAACTGATAAAGTTTTATCACATTACCCAGCATATTTGTTCTCCACGGGCTTCCGATAAAATAGTGTTAACGTCTGTCTATGCCAGACTATCGCAGGGCCACTGATAATTTTGTCGATATATAGTGGTTTTCTTTTCTCCTATCTAGAATAATCTTACCGTGTATTATCACATAAAATAACTTTCAAGGAACGCAATGAAGAAATATGTGGACGATTATATTCAATAGGAATTGAGGTTTTTACAGACATAAAATAATAATAAGTAGGCTATACGCATGAAGATTGTGTAGTTCAGAGATTTAGATGTGTGAATCACTATTACAACAAGTAACTAATTTGAGCACGGGATTTAGTCAGGTTAACAATGAACGGCTGCAAACACATCTCCACGTATATAAACATGCAATATTTACAAAGATTTCTATCCATAGGAAGTGATCTAATCAACATATAAATTGTAATGGCGCACCGACAGAGCATAGCAAAACATCAGATAAGCCTGGATATTCAGTTCCACCAATCATATTACTTGCCCCTCCTTGATAACACCTACCGCACTGATATGAGAGCTACGGGCGTGGCGAACCCCGTGCTCGGTAGAGGGCGCCACTTTACGCAACAACACATCCAACAGTTCAGTGAAAATTTGCTATATTTAGCCTATGGTTTTCAGGGTACGCGGGTAAGAAAATACAAATATTTTGACTTTAGTACATAGATACATCTATGAACTTCAATGTAGAACAGGTCTCATGTTATTGCGTTATTTAAATAAATCATTGCGTCTCTGTTTTGATGGTTTGGCAAGGAGCACTTTGACTTAAAGATACTAAAAAACTGACCGCGAAATATGGGCAGGTGATTGTTTAGGTGTCTAGTATATTTCTTCCTCTCGTAAAAAAATCAAACCCGATGACAATCTGTTCATTATTCACTGTACTACTAGCTCCAGAAAATCGATTGGCATAGGACAATTTCGAGATTTCGATACTTTGCAAACCTAATTAGCGCTAAATATTAAACACAACTTTAAAATGTTTTTGTATACGTGTGTAGTTAAAGTCTTGATCTAATGATAGGAAAAAAAACGATTCCGTTTGATCCAATACTTTCCAACATTTTCGCTCCAGAATATGTACGTTTTCGACTCTCAAGCTATTGCAGACTCTTAATGAATTTTTGCAATGCGGTTTTTACTAGTGCAATATAACCAGTGTTGGGTCAGTTCTTTTAAAATGAACTTTTTAAAAGTTCAGTTCACAGCTCAAATAATGAACTTTTAAAAAGTTCAAGTTATTTTATAACCTAAAATTTTGAAAAGTTAAGTTCGTCTAAAATATGAACTAAGTTCTTTCAAAAGTTATTTTGTAAAAAAAATCACTATTTTATTAAAGGCTGGCGTAAAATGAAGAAAAACACGAGGAAAAACATTAGAGGTGTTCCAGTACCAAACTACTCGCGAGTTTGAGTCTTACGAAAGTGTTGAGCTGTCTTTGGTCGTGTTGATGATTTGTACAACATTCTCGTCGACCAGCTTGTAAAATTAATGCAGATACTTAGGCCTACGATGGAGCAACGATTTGTTATTGTTTTAAAGCGTCGACGGCGGCGAGTCGACGCGCGGAAAGAACTTTCAAATGAACTTTCTAAAGCTGAAAAGTTCGTTCTCGGAAAGAACTTTTAAAAGTTCAAGTTCATTCATTTAAAAAAAGAGCAAGTTCACTGAAAAGTTCACAAAAAAAGAACGCGTTCACGAGAACGCGTTCTTTTCAAAAGTTCCTTTCCCAACACTGAATATAACAATATGTAAAATTTTAATTGTGCAGGTTAAAAAATAGAAGCCTTAACGTATTCTATTTTGATCATCGCAATGCTAGCATCGCATAGCAATGCTACCAATTATGCCTTAGCAAAATATTACTTATGATGTGCTTGCATTGATTCTTTGATTGTCAAATAGCATTGAAGTTATTACGCTCGTGTTTGTATTTGGGACAGTGCAATTTTTTTTAGCATTGGGAGTGTTCATTTTTTTGCCGCGCATTTTGGGCGTTACAAGAGAAGTGAATTTATTTGAGATCAAAGTTTGTACATATCATAGCGGTAATTTGCAAGAAAGATGTCACTGGTGTAATGTAACATTCCGATGATATGCAGTGTCATCCGAATAAATAAAAGGCGTAATGATGCTTTGTAAACCCTTTTTTTTTAAATAAACAGTCACTTTATTAAAATACAAATGTGTCCAATACAAACATATAACAGTGCCTTCCCGTGCCGGTCCTTACCACCGCATGTTCCAATTTGGCGAAAGACTTACTGACACATGTGGTTTCTAAAGAACGTGGAGTAATTAAACATAATTTTTCTCATTTTATTTGAAAAAAAAACAAAACTGTACACCCTCATGATATCAGAGCGGTAAAATATTACAACTTTTGAAGGGATACTTTACGGAAACAAAAATATGACGGAAGCTAATACGATGATGTAATTAAAATATATTAGTATGTGTATCTGTCTAATAACACTATTCAAACATCATTGCATGGGTTATGATTATTCTCTGTAAATTGCCTTCTGCCATTTACTGTAGGGCGCGATCAATTACAAGGCAAGCATAATGAACTTGGAGCAGTTTTCTAGTGACACCCCAAAAGCAAAAACTCGGGTAAAAACATTTATTAAGTTGAAGTTGAGGCAATCAAAATAGACTCAATAGGTGTTGAAGATTGCAACTAAACGGTTTTAATGCTATTATCAAATTTTGTATTCTGTAATAAAGTAACTCTTAGTTTGTTGCGATTGCTAACTTAAATTTAAAAAATAAATAAAAAATTGTATTTAGAGTCTACCCACTCAGTTATATAACTGATTTTCAGTGTGGGACAGTAAATCAAAGCAACCAAGCCAACCCTGTAGGCCCAATGCAATCGACAAGTGAGCGATAACCAACCAAAGATCGATATATTTAATAGAAAATATAGCATTCAGTAGTATGGACAGTGCGAACACCCGCGGATCAACGCCATAATCAACAAGGCCGATTCAGAACAACTCTGAATTTATTATGTGCTTTGTTGCTAGGACGGCTCCAAAGTCACCGTTTACAAACTCCTAAGACAAGAACTGATGGACTTAAGTCCGAATCAGAAGTTAAAAAACTTCTGACTTTGACGGGAATCGAACCCTGTACCTTCTGCATTGGAAGCAGGTACGCTTACCACAAGAAATATTTTCATCGATTTTTCAATGAGGAAGTTCACGAATATTTAAAAAATACTCGTTCCAACATGTCAGTATCACACGGTCCATGACAATACTCTAGATGCATAAACAAATAGGTGTTCTCAATAACGAATAACTTAAACTCAATATCGTACAAATACATTTTGATAAGAGACATTTTAGTCATCAACTATAAAAATCCCACGTACATTACGCTAGCTGTATAACGCAACCGACTGCATTCTGTACGTATTCTGTACGTGCATTCTGTCTGTATATTTGAATGCGTGTAAATTTGTTTCATCGTGACATCTGTAAAGCGTAGTGTAGGTATTTTTTAAAATTTATTGGTTGAGACTATTGCTTGAAAGTAGAACTTGGGTAGACATATATGGTGTGTTATACACGGTGCATTGAGATACGCATAAATGGAGACCCGGAAACGATCGCACTGAAAATATGCAAGTGTACCCGTACAACAATCGCTCTTTTCAAATACCATGAAAATGATAAAATAATCAGTGTAATAAGATTTAAATTCTCAGTAAAACGTACTAGGATTGCCATTGCGTATATTTTTATTTTTATTGTTACATCCATATTTTGAATTACATAATATATAAAGTAAGGTATGATAAATGTTTTGCATGAGCGTGTTATAAGCTATCAATATTTATCATTATGATTCTGTATAAATTTTCAACTAGAATAAATGTATTTCCAAAATAGTAATATTATTTTCAGTGGCCTAAATTACTATTTTTGTCTATTTGACTTGTATTGTATTGTATTGTATTTTATTAGCAGCTGTGGATTACATGTGATGCCGTAACTAGTACGTGTATCGTAACATAAGCATTGTCAGAATTGTTGGTATATACATTGCATAATTAACAACTACAAACTACTTTACTAATACCCCCCCCGTCCCGTCCAAGATGGCGGCAAGTGGAGGTTCAGTCGTGTTTTGTGTGAAGCTTATTTTGGTGCTAGTTCTCGTGAAATGTAGTGTACATAAGTGTGAGAGGAATCAGGCGAAAGAGCTAAGCGCGACGAACATCAGGGAATGTCATCCCACACTAGAAAGGATGCTAATCGTGAGTAATTGTAAAATATCTACTTTAACACTCTGTATAACCGGTAGCCGGAGGTTCTCGCCTGCTAAATGCAGTCTGCTACGGGCGACGGACAGGAGGCGCCCCGTGGAGTCGACCATCAGACTCGGCCTGGCAGGGTTGCTGTTCATTGCGCTGAGTGGCGACGTTGAACTGAACCCAGGTCCAACAACAACCAGCCCTAATTGTTCAGTGTGCCAAACATCAGGAAGACGAAACCAACTGTTCATTGAATGCAATCTCTGTCGCAACAAAACCCACCGGACCTGCGCTGATCTGTCGACAACAGCATACAGATCACTAAAGATAGGAAACTCTAATTGGCTCTGCTGGCAATGCACCATGCCTAACCTATCAGACTCATTTTACGACATACCGACTGGAGGCTCTCTTGACGATCTAAACGGGGGCATTAATGTAAATAATGTAAATAACAACAAAACAAATGTAAATAATCGTGCTAGGGGGAAACTGTCTTGCGTAACATTCAATGCAAGGAGTTTGACGAACAAAAAAAACAGGTCCACTCATTCGCGCATGGATTGAATCCACAGACCCCGCAGTTATTTTCGTGTGTGAAACATGGCTTCACTCCACTATCTCAGACGCAGAGGCTTTGCCCAGCGGGTACTCTGTATTCCGCAAAGATCGTTCGAGTGGCCGACACGGGGGCGTGTTAATAGCCGTCAAACCAGAGCTAAAACCGAAACGAGTCGAGAGGCTAGAGACGAACGCCGAAGTAGTGTGGGTGGAGCTATCTTGTGGGCAAGAGAGGGTACTGGCGGGGTCGGCGTATCGCGCGCCAAGTTCAAAAGATGACACAAACACTGGCCTCATCAATTCAATCATGAAAGTTCAAGACGTCCAGCAAAACTACAACGCCATAATTCTATGCGGGGATTTCAACCTGGAAATAGACTGGGGACACACTGATCACGCCTATCCACTTACGCCCCTTGCCAACCAATTTCTGTCCGCGTTCCTTGATGTCACACCACACCAAATGGTCCGAGAGGCAACCAGAATTACCAAATCTTCACGGTCCATCATCGATCTCGTTCTGACAAACAACCCAGACAAGATAGCGAGCACGGAGGTGGTAACTGGCGTCAGCGACCACATGGCAGTCAAGTTCGATCTACAATGGCAGCTGCCAAGGGTAAAAGAAGTTCAGAGAAAAGCGTACAACTATACTAAAGCAAACTGGAGATGGTTGGAACGATCTCTTTCCAAACATCTGCCCGTTTTCACACAAGACCCTAATAACATCGAAGCACTGTGGTCTGAGTGGAAACAGGCTTTCTGGAAATGTGTAGATAACGCGGTCCCACAATTTGTTATACGGGGAAAGAGGAAATCCACCTGGATTTCAAAGAAAATTGTAAATAAGCTACATCGCAGAGACAGATTATACAAAAAATACAAGACATCGCCGACAGATGAGAATTGGGAACAGTACAGACGTATAAGAAATGAGGTTAAGATCGAAATAAGAAGAGCACATGAGGCATACGTGTGGAAACTGGGAGAAGGATCAGGAAAGCAGCTATGGAAATACATCCACGGTAGGACAGGCAGCGCCGCTCCTCGGCATTTCATAATAGACGGGATTGAGGAAACTAATTCTCAAAAAATTGCCGAGGCATTCTCGAACAATTTCAGAGAAAACCTAACCTGCCCCCCAGCCAATGACCCTGAGATCTTTCCGCCTCACCCTGTGAATAACAACATCCAAAAAGTGAAAACGTTTGTCTTTCCCGCGGAGCATGTTTGCCACACTGTCAAACGTATGAAGCCAGACGGAGGAGCGACGGGCCCCGACGGAATACCAAGCAAAATCCTACACAAATGCGCTCAAGCAATATCGCCTTCACTGAGCTACCTTTTCAACGCGTCCCTCACCTGCGGGGAAATACCGAAAGAGTGGAAGGCGGCAAACGTAGTTCCTATCTACAAAAGTGGCGATAAAAGCAACACCAGGAACTACCGCCCCAATTTCACTTACGTCCGTGGTGGGAAAGCTAATGGAAAAGATGGTCAACTACCAACTCCTGCAACATCTCAATAACATAAAGGCAATCAACAAAAATCAACATGGCTTCTTGCCTCGAAGATCTTGCGTTACGATGCTGAACGCTGCTATAGACGACTGGCAGCACGCGATCGACGCCAAGCCGGGGACGCCGTGTTGATGTTATCACTCTGGACTGGGCCAAAGCCTTCGATACCATCCCGCACAAGAGACTGCTCAACAAACTACAACGTCTCAACATTAATGGCTACGCTCTGAAATGGCTTGAAAGCTTCCTGTCTGGAAGAAATATGCGTGTGACTTATGACGGAGCTCACTCTAGTGAGTTTAGTGCAGTGTCAGGGGTTCCACAGGGGTCGGTTCTTGGGCCCCTGTTGTTCACAGTGTTCATGATGGATCTTCCTCAATGTGTTAAATCCGAAATCCGACAATATGCAGATGACTGCACCCTGTACCGCGTCATGACTCCCAGGAAGATGAGGGCATACTACAGAGTGACTTGGACAATATCCAACTGTGGTGTCAAGTTAACTGCATGTCTTTAAATGAACTAAAATGTCACCAAATGAGCATTACAAAAGCAAAGCGGCCAGCTACAGCAACGTACCACATAAACAATAGAAAATTAGAATCAGTACAATCACTCAAGATTCTCGGAATAACTGTAACTAGTGATTTAAAATGGAACATTCAAACGGAAATTGTCAGACTCAGAGCTGCTAAACTTTTAGGATTCATCTCTAGAACACTGCATAGCGCCAGGTCCAATGTAAAAAGAACTGTATATATTAGTCTAATCAAGTCAATCTTAGTATATGGATGCCCTGCGTGGCATCCCACAAACTAAGGGTAACATAAAAAAACTTGAAACCATACAAAATCGAGCCACTAAATTTATCAGCCAAAGAAAAGACTGCAGCAGCGTAGAAAGGCGAAAAATTTGCAATATCTTATCCATAGAAAACTGTCTAATTGAAATTGACATCGTCTTCCTTAAGAAGATGTTTAACAATACAGTGGACTTAGACCCACTGCACAGAATTAAACTTAATTATCGCTCGGCAAGATATGGCAGAGGAGTCACGCTTTGTCCACCATTTGCCCGAACTTCACTTTACCAAGACGGCTTCTATTGTAGGAGTGCAAACTTATACAATAAGTTAAATTACGAAACAAAAAACACTAACTCTATTAAATCATTCCAAAAGCAGCTTAGGCAGTCTTTAGTCTAAGAGCTTGGCAATTTGACACGAACACACGCAATCTCACTTACACACGCACACGCAAACACAAACACAAACACAGACACAGACACAGACACAGACACAGACACAGACACAGACACAAACACAAACACAAACACAAACACAAACACAAACACAAACACTCCCAAGCTCATACATTCACTCTCAAACACAACCTATTCATAGAACTGTAAATATGTAAGTTATCAACATGCTCACCCCTTTTATCATCAGTTGTACAATCACTCATCACTCATATCATTCATTGACATAAATTTAAGAACCTAGGATTAAGAACTAGCTGATAAGAGAATGGTAGTGGGGCACATCACATGTGTATATGGGGCTTGCTCTGACGCTCACTACCATCATTGTGTTCTGACTGATATATTGTATCACATTTTATGTATCTATGTATTCCGTCTTAACATGATGAAAATAAATAATAATAATAATAATAATAAGATTGATTATATACTAATAATTACATCATTATACATTTACATATATACATCATATTATACATCACTTGTCGAGTGAGCAAATCTATATACACTTATGCAACTGTGTCATGCTTCCTTGAAGTCACTTATATTATACAGACATTTTTCTATGAGGTAGCTTCTCAGTTTTCTTTTAAACATGATCATGTTTGTTTCACTTTTGATTTCCTCGGGTAGATAATTGAACAGTATTTTTCCTGCATGGATTGGGGCTTTGTCAATGATTTTTTATTTAGTTGATGGTAAGTGAAGGTTGTTCCTGTTCCGAGTGTTGTACTGGTGGGTATCGGAGTTCTTTACAAAGCTATCAAAGTGATGTTCACGCATAAAGACTATAGTGTAATATATGTACTATTTGGAAGGGACGGTAAGGATCTCTAGCGATTTAAAATATTGTTTACACGATTGAGTTGGTTTTAGGTTTAGTATATACCGTATTGCCCTCTTTTGAAGCCTGAATATCTTTAGAGTGTTTATTTTGGTGCTGTTCCCCCAAATCACTATGCCATAATTGATATACGACTCAACTAAAGCATAATATGCTGATTTAAGTAAGTTCATATTACAGTAATGCTTTAGCTGTTTTATCACAAATATGCCCGAGCTTATCTTTTTAGCAATGTGGTCAATGTGGTCATTCCAGGTAAGGTTTTCGTCTATATATAATCCCAAAATTTGTGTTACCCTAACCTGTTCTAGCCTGTGTTCCCCTGTTCCCCTGTATAATGTTTAAATTAAATTTGTTTTGAAGTGGAAACCTTGTCACAGGGCCGGTTTTAGGCGTCCGCGACGTCCGCAGCTGCGGACGGTGGCACAATTCGGTAGGCGGCGCCTTGGCGTTTTATGGAATTTTATCAAATAAAGCAAAAATTATAATAATTAAATTATAACGAAATATGAAAATCATAAAATTTGTCTCCTACATATTCTGAGTTCTGACCGTTCGCGTAAACTTTACTGATTCTATTAATTATCTGCAATAAAATAAAATATGTGTCAACGAACTACAAAGTAAGTAGGCCTATGTGAACTGAATGTTAACACATTGCAAACAAAGTCGTTTTTTTTTGGTAAATGACAAGTAACCCGCTCGGCACCTTTGAGGAAATTTATCTTTCATCACACTCCTGATCAGGGGTCGAAATTAACGCTCGCCCGCTCACCCGAGGCTAGTGAAACTTTGCTCGGGCTAGTAAAAATCTCATTTCACTAGCCCAACGGGCGAGTACTTATTCCAGAGTTCCCAATTGCCGTTCAAAAATCATAATATTTTGCGCCGATAACCTGACGAGTTTCCAGTAGTTGTGCGCTACCTAGCATCGAAAATTGTAACTTCTTACATCCCTTGAACTAAGCGCTGCGCGGTATCATAGACGGCTGACGCACGCACTAGTACCAGACCAGCTGTTCATTACCGGAACGTAAAGCATAGGCCTACGCAGCCGTGCCTAGGCCTAGCTTGTTTACTTTATGTCAGATATCAGTAGGCCTATTATTCGGTTACCATCGTAAGTTTGTGATATTTCAATATGTGGCGTTTTATTCAAGGGGTGCATAAACCAAAGAGTAAAGTGTCAGAAGCTAAACCGCCAAGTGACTACGAAAAAAAGAGGGTAAGGACATTCCAAGAAAAGTGGAAAAGAGTGCACACTTGGCTGCGATTCGACGATAGTGTCAACAAAATGTTTTGTAGTGTTTGTGAAAATTTTGTTTTTGGTGACAAATTCTCGGCCTTTTCTAAGGGGAGTGATAACTTTAAAATCGAGTCGATTAAATACCTTGAAGAATCCGATGTGCATCTTCGAGCTACCGAAAACGAAGTGGCTGCATCAAGAAAACGAAGAGGGGAGACAACAGTAGCGACTGAAATGCTGAAAGTGTTGCATCAGAGCCAGTACGAGAAGATGACTAAAATGTTCAGGATCGTGTACTCCTTGAACTCACATGATTCCTCACCATTCACAGATTTCAAGTGGCAATGCACACTTGAAAAGACAAACGGAGTTGACTTGAGCGAGAGTTACCAAAATGACAAAGAATGCAAGATCTTCACGGAATACATAGCAGAGGCGCTTCGGCAAGATTTAAAGCGTGAGTTTGAAAACTCATCATTTATTTCGGTAATGTGTTATGAATGCACGGACAGTTCTGTTACCCAGCAATTAATAATTTATGTAAAGTTTGTTTCACAAGAAGAAAATAAAGTTGCAACAAAGTTTTTATCTATTGTTTCCTTAACAGAAAATGCGACAGCAGACAATTTGTACAAGCTTCTGACTGATGAATGTTGTAAGGTTCTAGATTGTGACGAATCAGTGTTTTTCAAAAATCTTATCGGATTTTCTAGCGACGGTGCGGCAACGTTTATGGGTGTGAGACAAGGAGTGGCAAAACTTTTGAAGGAAAGACAATCCAATTTAGTAGTAGTTCACTGCATGGCACACCGCCTTGAGTTGGCACATTCCACGACAGTGTAAAATCTATGGAAAAATACGACTCTATTAGTAAAACGCTGCTGAATGTATATAGCTTCTATCATAGAAGTCCACTCAATCGATCAAAACTAAAGAAGTCCTGTGTAGACTTGGATATTCCGTTTGTGACACCAACTAGAATAGGTGGTACAAGGTGGATACCGCATTTGAAACTAGCAATGCATAATGTAATAAAAATATATCCAGCACTAGAAGCCCAGCTAGAAAACAATCCGAACAGAATCAAGGCTGAGCCGCTTTACAAAGCATTAACATCAAGAAGCTTTCTTAAAGCATATCTTGAACTTTACGATGTAGTGGTCGTCTTGAGCCAAGTTTCTCTGCAGCTCCATGCCGAAAATCTTTCACTTGATGCTGCGTACAATGCTATTGAAGGAGGAAAAACCTGTATTCGAAAACTAGTACAAAACCCAGGCTGGGCATCCAAACAGTTGCCGACGGGAGCCACAAAGTTCCAGAACGTTCTGTTAAAAACAAGGGGCACAGTGGGAGTGTTCAGTGGTCAGGTTGACAGATCATGCTATGACAACATAAATGTTCGTTTTCCGGAAAGAGAAAACACACTGCGATCAATTGCAAATAATCTTGCAATTATAAACTTGAAAAGCTGGCCTAAATCGGAAGAAAATCTAGAAACGTTTGGAGACGGCCAAATCGAAAGCTTGCAAAAGCTCTTTAGTGAGGTACTTGTTAATCATGAAGTTGATATTGCAGCGCTAAGCGTTGAGTGGGAAATGTTTAAAACCAAGGTTTTGAAGCTGGAAAGAAGTCAAACAAATGAGGTTTGCCCTGCATTGTTGTCTAAAGAAATGGGTCTGTCAAATCTAAATATCTTGTTTCTTTTGTTGCTTTCCCTCCCATCAACTTCGGTAGAATGTGAGCGTGGATTTTCTCATGTGAAAAAAATTAAGTCAGACTGGCGGAGCAAATTGGCAAATTTGCCTAACTAACCCCCTAACTAACCCCGTCCGGCGACGATCTAACCGGATACTCTTCCGACCCGTCTTGAAACACGGACCAAGGAGTCTAACATGTACGCGAGTCATTGGGACCGCACTAAACCTAAAGGCGAAATGAAAGTAAAGGTCGCGTGTGTGACATTTTTCACGTGTGTGACATTTTACGAATCAAATTAATGAAAACGTTGATCAAAAATTTTGATCCTAAACCAGCAATTGAATTGTGGATAGCAGGTTCAATACGACAACGACGGCCATACAATAAACCATTCAAACGGAGACGGATTGACAGCTTGCCAACAGAAGAGGAAATAGAAGATGGAGAAGAAGAAGGAGAAGGAGACGAAGAAGATGAAGAAGTAGAAGAGCCTGAGGAGGAGGAGGAGGAGTACAGTGAATAAGTATCTTAAATTGGAGGTGTTACTGTTGACTTCTGATAGTTCCATGTTATCCAACTTGTTGTTGCTGTATAAATATCCATTTGGTATGTATAAAAAATAAAATATTCTTAATTTAGGAATAGGATCATAGTCTTATTATTATGGTGAAAAATCGTTTCCGGTCGCTCCCTCCCTAGTCCAACACACCCACACGGCAACCCCAGCAAATAGTGTGACTTAAAAAATTCACGTATGATCGATTTACATAAATATAAACCTATTTGATTGCGGGCTAGTATAAATGCCCTCGGGCTAGAAGACAATTGATGCTACTAGCCCAAAGGGCTAGTAGCAAAAAAAGTTAATTTCGACCCCTGCTCCTGATTGTAGTTTAGCTTACGCTATATCAATCTTTGGCTATTCTATGCCTGTAGCCTCGTGACTCGTGAGTGAAATCAAGTTGCAGCGCCTACCAGTGGTGTAGGAACCGGGAGGGGGCAGGGGGGGTAAAATAACTAAAGTGAGTTAAATATTAATCCCAGAATTTCCGTAGTAAATGCACATAGGCCCTACACTTATGCAATTTGACAGTCACCTTGGTAAAAAGAATATGTTTGACTGTATGCTTCGTCATTACATAAAAAATTAGGCTGAAATTTAATAAAATGGTCCACTTCACGTTCATTTTCTTACTTTTTAGATCGCAGATATTGCTGTAAAACATCCTTTACGAGTCTTGAGTGCAGTTAAAACATGACGAAATAACTGTAGTATGGTGAATTTTTTTTTCCCCTTCGGTGATAAGCCTCCGGCGGATGGGGCTTCGCCCCAGACCCCTTGTAGCCCACGCAAGTCCATTCGCATCGAAAGTCCATACGGGCGGCATTTTCACTGCTCGCAGACACTAGAAAATATCGTAAAACCGGCCCTGCCTTGTCAACGTAATAGCCACAAGCCATTTGATGACACTCAGACCCATCATTTTCCTTGATCTCGACCCAAGAAAACTACGGGTACAACCTTTCGTATGGATAGCAGCTGGTATCGAAGTAGCAACCTCGCGAATGAGGATATTGCTTCTGACGCGTACGAATACTTCTATCGGTGAAGCAGTCCCAATACCATTAACTAACATCACCAATAAAGATAAAAAATGAATACTTTTTGTCATCTGAACATCTGATAGCGCAATATGAATATGACATCACGTATCTTAACATGATCATCAGTCCTACATCTTTTGCTTATAGTGCGATTCAAACATTTCAATTTAACTTATACTGATTTCATATGACATAACAACAAGGGGCGTGCGGTCTGGGTATGCTAGGTATGCGGTGCATACCCAATGATTCAAGTTCATTTTCTTTCAATCGGTATTTTTTCGATAAAATACAGTAATGTATGTTTACCATAGCCAGAATAAAACATTTTGTAAGATAAATGTCTTTAGCGCGGTCTGTATTTTTGTCCATCCTAATGGGGGTTGCGTTGCACCAGTTCGGTCAATGCATTCTCTCGACTTCGGGTCTTTTTTATGGGAGCAAGTAAGCGGAGCACTCTCGGAGACTGAAGGATGGGTCTTTTAACATTGAGTTCTGTCGGTCCATTCTTCTAGGCGGAGGGGGGAGGTAATACAAAAAACCTAGGCCGAGTAAGCTCCAAACTTCGGCGTTCACGGCTAGTTTTATAATGTTTTCGGGTATACTCGCAAGTGCAGGGGACGGTCAGGAGCCACCACCAGTCGCAACACGCCATTCACCAAGTAGAGTAGTGTTTGAAAGTTTACGCGTTTTTGTGAATTGTGAGTTTTTAGTGAATTGTGTGACAGTGTGAGTTAGTTTTTAATGAATTGTGTGACAGTGGGAGTGAGTTTTAAATGAATTGTGTGACAGTGTGAGTGACATTACTGACATTGCTTTTTTGTATAAAATATGACTAGCACTAGTGATTGCATCATCCAAGACTTGCTAAAAATACCGTTTTGTAGGAGATCATTTGTTGAAAAAGAACTTATTGTTAACAAGGGCAATAATGGTAAAATGGATTTTACTAGGCACTTTCATGTGGAGCAATACGAGAAGGTAACGTGGCTGACAGGTCCTACTTCCTTGGTAAGTCGAGCCTGGATCAGAAGGTAGATGCATGAAGTGTTTTCGTCATAGAGAATGGCATCGATTGTCTTAGTGTCTCAAATAACTGGTTCACGTGTAACAGCTTTTAAGTATGTATGTATGTAATCTTTATTGGCAACAGGGCATAAGCCCCACAAGTGCAATATAATAAACACAGTGAATACAATAACACATTTACATAATACATTTTGAATATGAAAGAGAATACCAAGTAAATTCAATTTAGTAAGCTTTTATTTAATTTTTGTAGTTTAACTTTAATCGTAATTAACGGTCTTTGTGCTAAAAACATGCATTTATTTCGAATTTTTACCAATCTCTCTAATCCAAAAATAATGTCTAAAACGCGTAGATTTGCACCGTCACAATTGTGATTTTCAAAAAAATCTAAGCTGGGGGGCCTTCCCCCCCAGACCCCCCGCGGATCGACTATTAGGCCGATAGCATACCCACTCCAACAGGTCACCGCACGCCACTGATAACAACACTATCAAAACATTCTTTAGCTATTTTAATTAACTAAATGCATCTCAATTCTCTCCAGATATGGTCAGTCAGTTCCATTCCAGACACGTCCCTTCCCCCCTGCCACTGCTGCGAGACGACACTGAACACATGGCCAGAAAACACTTCGGCAATGCACCCAGCGCTCGTATAAGATTGCCTTGCGTAACCACCGATAACCGATATACAAGAGAATCGCTAGACACGCCACACACACCACAAAAATCCCGCTCTAAATAGTTTATTAAAATTTGTATTGTCCCAAATACAAACATCAGATGAATTAGTTTAATGCCAATTTATAGTCAAAGGATGAAGGTAGAAATGTTTATAAGTAACATTGTGCTAACGCAAAATTGATAGCAAACAATGACTAATTAACAATCGGGGCGAACAGATTATGATACATTTACGATTATCTTAAGCAACATTTTGGTCTTTCATATAATCCGATTTCATTGCAAATTTACATACCGTACTAATACTTTACAATAGTAAAAACCACCACGCAAAAGGATGTTAACGTATGTTTCAATCTTCTACACATAAAAAAATTTTAAAAAAAACTCTACAAGATAAAAACGTGCACCAAAACATAATTTGATTGGACACACCTGATGAACGATTAAATGAAACTAATTGTTTTTTGGCACTATACACCGTCATATATGATCTAGGTGTCACTGCACCATGATCATAATGGAAGCTGAGTCCCAACAATAAAGCGGACTTCACTTGTTATTACTGAAGCTGAATGAGAAGTTTAAATGTATTAGCCAGTCACATATTAAACATATTATTAGGCCTCCCTAGCCTATCATAGGCTACAGTGGAGCATTTTGGCCTAAACTATGGCCTAAACTTTTACACAACTCCCGGACCAACAATCTACCCGGCAGTCACACGGAATATTCAGTTGAAGACTGCCAACAACAGCAACCTCCGGCACAGTGATTTCCACCAATACCCTATTATTTATACGAATATAATTATCAAACTTAAATGCAAATGTTCCCGGGTACTCACCACATGACTCGTTCACTCGTCTAACTACGAATTTGGCGTTTCCCTAGTCTAGTTGGCTAAAGCGCCCTTATAGCCGAAATGTGGGAGACATGGGTTCAATCCCCTGGTCGGGAAAGATTTTGTAATTTCTAGATTGTATTTCAAAAATAATTAAACATGTTTTGAAATGCATATAACGCAGTATAGTCCATCATCTGTGGCAATAGGGCCTAGTATGGTAAACATAGCCAGTACGAAATACGTGAAAATATTGCAAGGTTTACTCAATCTACGAGCGGAATTTGGGGGTACCTTGACGTCCAACATTCGACTGACCTTGCATGGGCACGGCATTTCACGGCCAGGCGAAAAACAAACAAAAAATATCTTTTCAAAATCTAAAACATTGTCGTTAAAATAATTTCTAAACATTGGAAGTCTATTTTTCAGTTTATCATTTCTTGTAGGTTTAAATCGCAATGAATCTTGCTGATTTTGTTAGCAGTTCTCAATAAACTTGTACCGGATGTCTGTTTAAAATTTCAGCGCAATCTGTTCAGCGATTCGGCTGATTTTCAACGTACACACACACGCACGCAGAAAAACAATTAGGGGCGTTTAAGTCGAATGGAAATCACTACGTTCGCTACGCTCACTCGTTCAATAAAGCATAATAATATAATGTCTTGTGTTTATAATTAATGTTATATAAACAACATTAAATGGTGTCAGAAGTGGGATGAAGAAATTTGAGTGTAAAATTATTGCTATGTCGCAATATAAACAGCCGAAACCGTTCGTGCCCGGAGTGAACCCAGCAGAAGATTGACAGAGATGGCGTCAGCGCTACGAGATTTATTACGACGCTGCGGACATCGAAACTAAACCGGTAAAACACGAGTATCTTACAAGCGTTAGGCGACGTGCTTAATCTATTGTGATGATCAAATCTTGGCAACGAGGTATATAGGGACGTACAATTTGCCTACAAAAAAAGAACTGGTCAGTCAGTGAATTGATATGACGGTCGCAAAATTCGTTTGGCTGACAGCAACGAAGGATGATATATATGTAAAAGATGATATTGAGGCACGTTATGAAACTCATTACTATGCATAGCACAAATTAAAAAAGCATATTTGGACATTTGCTTTTAGCTAAGTTCATTTCACTGAAAAACCCTAAATTAGTGACCATTGGTAACGTGCAATTGTAGGAAATTTTCAAAGCAATAAAACGCGATTTTGAACTTCTAAATAGATTACATTATTTCAGAATAGCATTAATCGTCATTAGCATTGTGCATCAGAAACCTGAGCAACGTTATCTCTAACCATTACCTTTCTTTAGACAAAGCACTAAATATGTGTAGAGCTGATGAAAATTCAAGGTTGCAGGCTCGGGTTATGTCTTCGCGAGCAGAGGCAACTCACGTAATTACGTATTCTCATAAAAATACCAGCTGGCCTAGATACAAAGAGAAGAGCAAAGGTCACGGACAAAAAGAGGATTTTGGCAACTCCACACAACAGTTTAACAAATGCTGTACTAAATGTGGAAGTTTCCACGCCTTGCGTCAATGTCCGGCCTATGGTAAATTATGTAATAATAAATGCAATCGGCATAACCATTATTATAAAATGTGTAAAGCCCAAGGACAGTACAAAAAAGCCCTACACGCAGTAGATGATGGAGATGAAGATATCTCCGAGGGAGAATCTTCTGATGATTACAATATGAATACATTACATATTGATTCGGTACACGATAAAACAGAATGGATTGAACACATACGTGTAAAAAATGTAAATATACCGTTTAAATTAGATTCTGGTTCAGAGGTCAATGTAATTCCTTTAAAAATTTACAACCAGTTCAATAAAAAACCAGAAATAAAACAAACTCACAAACGAGTAACATCCTACACAGGCCACCAGATTAGCTTGAGAGGAACTTGTCAGTTAAGTTGTAAAGTCAACAGTGTAGAGGCAGTATTAGAATTCTGCATTATAGCGTCAAACTCACCACCTATCCTCGGACTCAAAGCCTGTGAAGAATTAAAGTTACTAAAACGTATCCACACAGTAGAGGATAAACAGATAAAGATAGATAAACCTGCATTAACAGCAGAGGAAATCGTTAATAAATTTCAAGATAGATTCAAAGGCATTGGTCACCTAAGCAATGTATATGATATAAAGCTAGCGAAAAACGCAATACCACATGTAGCAGCAGCGCGTAAAATACCTATATCATTGAGGGAAAAGGTAAAAAGCGAGCTCGACCGCATGCTTAAAGATAACATAATCATGAAAGAAGAAAGCCCTACAGAATGGATCAACCCAATTATGCTTGTGTCAAAGCCAAATGGTAAAATACGAATCTGTCTTGATCCAAGAAGGCTCAATAAATTCATCCAGCGTGAACACCTTGCTTTGCCTACAGCTGATGTTATCTTCTCCGAACTACAGGGGGCTAAGGTTTTTTCTGTCCTTGATGTTTCGTCAGCTTTTTGGCAAATACCATTAAGCGAAAAAAGTTTAAGAAGTTCAGAAATTGTACAGGACTTCCGGTATCTAGGAATTATTCTTGATGACAAACTCACACTTAAGAAGCATGGACAGTTCATAATTAAAAAAATGGCAAGGAAAGTTGGACTGTTCATTAGAATTAATAATCTCTTGACGCTTGAAGCTAAAATCATGGTATACATAGCAATTGTATTAAAGGGGTATTTAAGTGCGAATCCAAAAAAATATATTTGATTTATGCTAAGTAGAAATGAATGTAGCGACCAAAAGAAAAAAAATCGGGGTTACCACGACGCGTTAAAAAAATGCCAAAGATCGTTATTTTCGAGCTAGGTCCCATCGGCAAAAATCTCCCATAAGAAATAACATTACGGCGATCTTTACCCCCCATGACCTTGGAGGGTTTTGGTCCAAAAAAATATATTTTGCAACCACATGATCATCTATCTTTCCTGTGCATAGGGTGCACTTTGGTTTTGTGATAAGTGCTCTCATTTAGTCACAATCCGAGTATTTCCATAGGTATGTAATTCTGTGTTGCATTACGTTTTGAGCGAGACTGCGCTGGCGGTTGCGGAGGGGAATGTCGCGCTGGAGGGGGAAGACACACGGACATGTGCTCGCTGCACGCCGTCAGTGAATCGGTGATGACCGCGTGATGTCATTTGTCAAATGTGCATTTATATGATTGTGATTATTGTTCTTTGCATATTTCTCTCAATGGCAAAGGCTGGGTACCAGTTTGAGCCCGAATATACTGAAGGGGAATTGGTAGAAATAGAAAAATCAAAAGAAGAGTCCGTAAAAAGTGCCGACGACGACAGAAGTGATAAGAAAAACTGGTGCAAATGTGAGGAATGTTTAGTCATGGCCACAGTTGCCGAGAGTATTTGCTGTACTGAAGTAGATGCTGTTAGACGTGTGATAGAAGATATCAGGTGCATTACCGATCACCAAATATTTGAAAATTTAGTTTTATCCACCACTGCACTTAACATGTTGCGTCATCATTTTATACTTATTACTGTTGAAAGAAGCAAAAAGAAATCGTATGCCATCGAACCAGTTCCTAACCGTTTATGGCGACATTTAGCATACCGACAGTTTGTATACTGGATTAACTCAAACACAGCTCTGGGCAAACACAATCGAGTGATCATCCCTGCTTGTGTAGTGACTAAAATCAGGGAACGGTTCCCGGATGTGTCTGGCAACTACACTGGGTTCATTCCATTTGACGAGTCATTCATAGGCCTACAAGTTTTACCTAACTAATCTGAGAGGTTAGTTCGTTATTCATATTTTATTTTCCGTGTGTTGTAAGAAAATACATTAATATTTTATTGAACAATGAAACTACAAGGGTACCGCCAGACGCCAGTTCCTTTGAAAGGAAAGCAGAAATAGCAGACGTTGTCACACTATTTTTTATAGTTCCTGGAGATGTGGAGACTGGAGAGGTAAGCCTAGTATTCAAATAATTTTCAATTTTATTTGACCGAGCTTGACCCCGTACCGAGGATTATAATAACTGATAAATAAAGTTCCCCTTTTATCTGTGTATGATACGCACATGCTAAACTGTCGAGTCAGACCCCCCCCCCACACCCCACTATACCCAACACGCACGACGCGTCTAGTAGGAAAACACAGCTTCTTTGTTAGTACACAGATAAGTAATATCTGTGGTGTTTATAAAATACAGCTGGAGCTGATGATACGGAAATACCCAATGGCACTTATCGCGGGGTGGGGCGGGGAACAGAGGCAGTGCGTGTCTACACGTGCGCAGTTTGCTGGTCATAGTAGATGAGTGTTTTACCGCAAAACATTTTGATACATCCAAAACAAATCTTTGTAGTATTTATTTACATTTTAAATATGGATGAAACCCATGGCAATGAAATTAAATCGTTATCAATATGTTTGCAGTTTAATTATTGTTTCAAGTTTCGGGCCTATTGTTGTTATATTTGGTATAAATTAAAGTTACTTTTATTGTCCTTCGTGAATCATCTTTTATAACTGAATAGGATAGGTGTTAAATAAATCAATAATATTTGTTTTTCAGACTGTAGACATGGAATAAAAATAAAGGTTCTAGACTTCTCTAAATCTATTTTATTAATTATGTGCGCGTTGTAAAGCGTAATATGTGGTAGTCGTTGTTTTAAGCAATATACTTCTTACATTTGTGTTTGATATAGCCTATAGGCAATTTTGTATTTTTAGTGTATTTGTAGTCGTACCTTAGATTTCAAGGGTCGTGGTGAAAATGAAAATAAGATTTTATAAGAACATAGAACGATTAAAATGGAAATGCAAATTACGCAAGGTCTTACTTTATTTGGCTGACGATGGGCCGGCCTTGTAGATGTCTGCGGAGTGTTTACCAGGATATCGCGTTTGGTAACTTCTTTTGAGGTCCTGGATGGACGGTCGAGGAACAGGAGCAATGTTGGCGGGAATGTTTGCTGGCTTTGTGACTCGAGGCAAGACACTCGATCCCGGGTCCATGAAGTGCGATAACACCCGCGAAACAATGTCGCGTTTCCATGTTGATGTTTTAAGTTCGTATACATTCTTCATCACCCATCTCCCCGACACTTTGGAATATTGCGGTCGTTGCGATTTTGCCTTTCTGCCCACATTATTATTGTGATCGAGAATTGCTATAATTGACCGCAAGAACATGCCAATGTACCCGTAATGAAGCCGCTTCGGCAGGAATTTGAGTCGTGTACTGTGATACGACTCGATTTCTCCGGTATGGCAATAATTGCTGGCGCGTCTGATATCCTTTAGGAAGGTTTTATCCTCGATAATACGCTTCAACTTTGCATATGCCTCGGATCTAGGGTTGAGCCACTTCTTTACTCGGTTTTGTTCGGGAGTGATTGGGGGGTGTTCACATGCATTGTACAGAACTGAGCCAGTCCATGAGTGAACGTTTATTACGTGGTTCAACAACGATGTAAACCGTTCAACTAGCAAGTCGGGATTCTTTTCACAAGTCATTGATGACCACCACAAATGATAGCTGATAGAACCCTTCCACTCAGCAAGTTGAGGTGATTTTTGTTCGACAGCACGTATTTTTTTTTTGAGGCTCTTAGCTAGGTGCCACACGTCGAACTCGTGATGGATTTCGGGGAATATGGTTCTCATGAGGAGCCCGATACCACGGTGCCGGTCTGTTGCCATCAGATTGATGGGCACGTGGTCGGCGTCACGCAGTCTCCTCAAAACGCGCTCGCAGCCAGCCTTCTCTAGATCGCCGACTACCTGCTTTCGCTGCACTACCTCGAAATCTATGACTTTGTGGGTTTTCAAGTCCATTACCGAGTATGTACAATATTTGCCACTAAAGCCAGGCGAGTCGTACTGTCCATCCCCAGCCAAATGTACGTCATCCTCGGCGCTCAACAGATCACCTACGTTGGCTTGGCGATGTTCTTGCCACACTTGCGCTAATACACCATTAATATGACTTTTGATCATATCATAATAGGTTGTACTAGAAAAGATCGCAAGCTTTAAAATGAACGCTAAGTCTTGAAATGCACTGAAACTCAGCCCAGACAGTAATATGGATGACGCAATAGCAATGTTTCCGAGTGACCTATTGTTATTGCCGTGACTCGTGTGACCGTCAATGCACGTGGATTTGATTATCAACATGGTACCGATGACAGATTTTGTAGAATTCTCGATAGGAGACTTGCAATTGCTTGCGGTGCAAGTTTTAAATAACTGCATTAGACATGAAGCGTAAACGAGGAAAACGGAGCTGTCCGTAGAAATGTCATTGTCACCCTCGTCCTCTGAACTGTCTGTGTTAGCTGAGGATTCTTCGTTTTCATCGGATGAAATGTGAAACGAAGTCTCCATCAGTTCATCTACACTCGCACCTGGGTAGTCGCTTGTGTCTGTCTTTTCATAATATGTTTTTGATGCCAGTGTCTCGGTGCCCAGGTCGCACTGGATTCCTATACTGTCGGTGAACTTTGAATGCAATTTTAATGATCTTGTTGTAGGCCTACCCGCGATCTTTTTGCCCTTCACATTAACCGATGGTACGGCATTTTCATTAAGTGGGGGGGCTTTTTTCCTCGGATGTGTCTCGCTATTTACTTGTAAAAGTGCTTCGGCATTGAAATCGGTTTTCTTAAAATGATTCGAGCAAACGCGACTGTGTTGGTTCGGGGGGTCTGTCCTGGATAATACTTGGCACCATTTTTTAAGTAATTTTGGATGTAATGTTTTATTTGGGAATCGATACATAAAAACCTTGGACAGTCCACAAGAAGGCAGAGGAACTTCCTCTTTTTCCCCTTTGTTGTTGCATCCGTATACATAACAACACGGCATTTTAAATTTTGTTTACGTATTTGCATTGGTTTAAATTGTGATTAATGTGTATTTTCAGTGGCGTAGCGGTGACCCAAGCCGCCCCCGCAAGGCTTGGGGGCCCCCCGTTAGGGGGGGCCCACCGGTCAAGCTTAGTTCATGGGCCAAAATATGAGTTTATGGATAATCGTGTACAGAGGAAAAAATCGAATTTATTACTAACAATTATTTCAAAAAGCCTTTTATGACTGACACTTGGGTTTTCAGTTTCCAGCAATACTTATACGAATCTATCTCCCACTCAACTCAACGACTTCTTGATAGGCTTAAGATTCCGATATACATATGTAATGATCGCGCTGTCTAAAATTATCTCCACGTCAAAAAACAAAGAAGAGAAAGCAAAAACAATTGAAAAGAAATGGCACGTTCGAATTTGTAATGAGGTTGTCAAATAATCTTTTATTTTAGGAACAATATTGATTGTTTAAGTTGTTGCAGTCGAAAAGTATGGACTTGATCTTTGCTTGTAGCAGGGGTAACGAGGAATTGTTCTCACGAACTCTTTGAAGATCAACAATTATTGTCAGATATCTCTCCCCCTCCCCCCCCAGATATATAAGTTTTAACCAAAACGGGCAATGGCATTTTGGCTTCTTGTTTGAAAAAGTCCAAACAATTATTTCCGAGACATACAAGAAAATGAAAATGTAGATAAAATTATATTTTTGATTTTTACACAGACAAAAGTCTAAAATTGATTTTGTTAAACGATTTGGCCTTGAAAAAATAAAAACGGTTGACAAATTCAGCGCAATTGACCACTGGGCAACCCTGTATTTGCACCCACCACCCAACTGGCCAACAAGTGGATTTCTACTCCAATATATCGAATGGTGCCAACTGAAAAACCTATTTCAAGAAATGGACAGTGTTGTTTAGAGGTTTAATTTCCTAACTGTGAGTTGACGAGTGCTATGACAAATTATTCTAATCAGCCCAATCATTCCAATCATTGAACCGGTAACCGGTATAAAATTAAAATACGATCTGACCGACGATTTTCCGTCGCATATGTTAAGTTTTCGAAGGTTATTAGAAAACAATTAACAACGCTAAGTGATCCTAATTCGATTCTAGAAATATTGGAACTTTTGAAATACTAGTTACGAACAATGCTATTGCATCAATTAATATACCTGACATCGTCACTGTCCATCTACTATTTTTATCGATACCGTAAGTAGAAAGATAGCAAAATAATGCATTTTAAAAAAGCAGTGCCATTTTTTTACTTTTTGCAATTTCTCACGAGGTTATTTTTGGGGAGAGGGGCCCACACATAAATTTTGCGGGGGGGCCCTGGGATTTTGCGCTACGCCACTGGTATTTTTAATTGTTTACTTTTTGTTACCTGACATATTTTGTTGGTTAATAATTACACGTTTTTAAAGATTAATACATTTAAATACAATAACTCACTCGCTATAGTGTCAACTTTTACAGATAAAAACAGATAAAACACACATCACATACACACGGGAAAACTATAAGTTTGAACCGCACACCCACACATTCAATTATGCTCTTAGCCTTACACAGATAATTAGACCTACTGAGCTGTCAGCTGAGATTAAAAATAGTGGACACTGGACAGCTTTGATAAAGAGGGGAAGTGATGCATGGTGTCTTGCGCGCATGCGTGGCGAGCCCGCACGATCCACGGCGGAGAGGCTGTACAGTTTTATCAAAAGCATCACACGGCACCAGCAGTGCAACTCGCGACGCGGAATAATGACGAAAACTTCAATAAATAATAATAATTCACAGGTTTTGATTTGCTGTATTATATGGGTCGTTCTCATATGGTATTGACCTGTAGAATACATGGTAAGAAATAAATTTAGCACTTAAATACCCCTTTAACACACATAGACTACTGTAGGCTAGTTCAGTTCTCTTCATGCTTGGGCAAAACAAAATATGTGTAATACAAAAATTACAAAATAAAGCAATGCGCAGCATTCTGGGGGTACGTAAGGATACATCTATTAAACAAATGAATGAAGCTCTTGGATGGCTTATGAGTTATGATTAAGGATAGAGTACTGCTCAATACATTATCTTTCTTACACAGGATTTTTAAGGGAAGTGCCCCTGAATATCTAAAAGGGAAATTAATAAATATTGAAAAAAAAACATACTTATGGGACAAGAGGGAATATCAATGTGGGTGTAGACAAATCCAATGCAGGAAGCGGTGACAAGTCATTTTTTAATAAAGGAGCTAAGATATTTAACAGAATTCCAAAGGACATAAGAGAGTTAGAAAATACTAAATCATTTAGAGCTAAGTGCACAAAGTTAATTCGAGAAAATAAATTGGCACCTAAATCATATGAGCAGGGAACTTTCTGGGATAAACAGTACTAATGCAGAATGCATGTGACCTGTTTATTATTTAAAAAATGTACATCTGCTTCCTGAATTGAATTGATATAATTGATATAATACATATATTTTTGATATATATTTTTAAATTAAGTTGTGTGGATGAAAAATATAAACTGAATTGTATTATTATAAATTGTATTGTTATAACATGTATTAATATGTAAAATAGCCAAGTGCTACAATAAATAAATTACTACTACTACTACTATGTGCACTATAGCTACCCCATTTGGGAGATTTAGATTTCGTAGGCTCCCGTTTGGCATAAAAAGTACCTCAGAAATACTACAAAAAGAGATAAATAACCTAATAGCTGGATTAGAGGGTGTGCTAAGTTATCAAGGCGAAATATTGGTTTATGGATCTACAATGGAAGAGCACAATAAAAGACTTCACGCACTCTTGGAACGAGCAAAATTGATGAATTTCAGGTTTTCCAAAGATAATCTGCAGTTGGCAGTTTCAACCATAAAGTATCTTGGTCACCAACTGTCTCCAGAAGGGATTCAAATACATGAATCAAAAATAAAAGCTATTAATGCAATAACTGAACCCAAAGATAAAGGTGAAGTTCAGAGATTCTTAGGCATAGTAAACTTCCTATCTAAATTTATACCAAACATGTCTGAAAAACATCACTTGAGACAAATATTGCATAAAGGCAATGAATTTGTATGGAAGTTACACACAAAAAGTGTTTTGAAGATTTAAAAAACTTTGTTCTTTTTGAGCTAATATCATCAAATAATCTCAATTATTTGTTGTAATTTAAAATGCTATTAAATTCCCGTTTTTAATACAGCCGATCCCCAAAACTTACGAATTTTACTAATAAAATACGCGGACAATATGACATAATCAACAATGTTTTCGCAAATGACCAGAAATCTAACAAAAATCAAGTTGAAGTCAACTGAATATACAGCGCCCGCCGTAAGCAGCTCGCCTCTATCACCGATCGGTCTGACATGTTGCGTTTTAGTGCTGCCATCTATCTTTGCTTGGAAACGCGTATGTTGGCAGTAAGTACTGAAATATGCCTCGAAAACATGGCGGACGACGAAACTATACGTTTGCCGCGAGCTCGCAATGGTTTGTTTATTTCTAAAAAAGAGTTGTCTAAGCGCAAAAAACTTTCAATTAGGCATTCAACTCTTTAAAAAAATATTTCTGATACATCAGCTAACATCAAAAAGTGTTTTGAAATCAAGTGAAGAAGGGTAGTGGACATGAATATGTTGGCACAGGAGTTGTGGTGCCATGCTTGTGATGAACCACTGTCATTGCGGCATGCTATTGTTGAAAAAAAACACGGCCTCTGTTCTATTTTCGACGTAGTAATGTGTCAAAAATGTGACACAGTTCATGTAGTGAAAACGTCTTCTGGAAGGCAGTCGACAACCGGCCGAGGTGGCCCCTGGATATACGACATAAATTACAAGGCTGCAATTGGTGAGTGCCTAAAGTTTGTTACATTCCTTAAAAGCCTAGGCCGTAGGCCGTAGGCCTAGGCTAAGTGATTTAGCCCTAATAGGCTTAGGCCCTAGGCATAGGGAGTGATTTAACCCTTCTAGGCCCAGGTCTCTACTTAATGCCCACTAGCCCTGTGCCCAAGCCTAGGCCAATACCCTGTATCCAACAAAGCATAGGTCTACCTTGGACCAAACCCTGAACCTTATGTTTGCATAGCCCTAGGCCTAGGCATAGTGATTTAACCCTACTAGGACCGGGTCTCTACTATAATGCCTTGTGCCCTAGCTTAGACCCTGTATCCAACTGAACGGTAAAAATGTCATTATAGTGGATATAGGAAATAATGCCACGCTTTTCTAGCAGATAATCCCAACATCTGAAGACCGAAATAGGCTACCGGCTGAAAACAGTTTCTATTGATATTTACAATCATTGTCATAAAAACCCTGCGCTTGGCGCTGGACCTTAGGTTCTAGCCTACCAGTGCCTAGACCGATTATGAAACTGATTTATGATGATCGATATCAAATACCACTCTATGCTTATTGGCCCTAATTCTTTCGTTTTATTACAGGCATGATTGATAGCGGGATTGGCACGCAGCAAACAAACCGTTTCCTTACTGCCATCAACGTACCTGGCGTGTCGCATCAACTCATGAAAAACTACGAGCGTAAAGTGGGGCCTGCACTTGAGGAAGTAGCAAGAAGCACATGTTTGGAAATGGCTTTTCTTGAAAAAGAGCTGTCGCTCACAACATCAGCCGACACATCACACAGTTTTCAGCCCAGCATTGCATCTACCCCTTTGCCTAGGCCTACTGTTACCAGTGTTGTGCCAGATAACCAAAAATATTATGTAGATAAAGATAAGATGCTCTTCCTAAAAAAGTATCTAGATACAGATAATAGATAATGGACATGAATTGTATCTAGATATAGATACATATACTGGCAATGTATCTAGATAATAGATAATTAATAGATACTTTTACAAAAAAAATCGGCTTAAAGACCCAATTCAATTTTCAGTAATACGTTTCAGGGTTCTAGTCTAGGTCTATTGTCTATAATAGGCCTATATAGTATTTATATATTTACCTTCAAGTCCAGTAGTAAAGGTTAAACTCGTAAAGTTTGGTTTGGAACATAACAACCCACTTTATTAGAAAAGGGTAGCCCACTTACCTGGCTGAAAAGGCATGCAATAACAATATGAAAAAATGTTTTACCCTACATAAGTACACACAATAAGAAATTACAATGCTAACAAATATATTTTATCAGTTGCATTATTTTGAGGCCTATATAGAACAGGGAAGGATAGTTTGACTGAAATGTTTGGGATATTATTTTTTAAATGGGCCTTTTTAAAGCTAAGTTTGCTATTCAAATATTAACGAAATTGATCTTTCAGAAAGTTTATGTTTGTTAGCTTGTAGGCGAAATTTTGAAAAGTTCAAAATAATACGATCTAAGCTTAAGTGCAAATAAAAAATAAATTTTTCCCTGGTCAAGTTAAACGAAGATATTGCAAAGGGGAAGACAAACTTTTTGGATGAGCGAAGCGAAGACTTCAATATTTTCACTGACTCCCCAAAAAATTAGCTCGGGTGTTTTTTTGTTTGTTTTCCTGTCTGTTCGTTCGCTCTCTACCGGGCAAACGGCATATGCGACCTTGATGAAAATTTGACACGACCTTCGTTTTCTCTGAACTTAGACTTGCCACGTTTTTGGGTACAATCGAAGAAATATTTCTCATGAATTGTTCTACGATTTTTTTCCATTTTTAATGCAATATTTTCGTGATGTTTGGGACGATTCTGACCAAACGGATGGGGCTACAACGTTCATATTTTACATGTTCATTAAGATTATAGTGATGTACTGCCTTTTGAAAGAAAAAGTTGAAAAATTTGCCAAAATTCATAGAAATAAAGGTTTTAACAAAAGCCTTTTATAGGTCTATAATTAACAAGTATTATCAAGTATATAGAAACTTGACAATAATCACCTACCATGCTTACAGAAGCAAGTCTTTGGGCCTCGAGATATTATGCATTTTATTGTTATCCCACGCATATAAAAACTTACAAAAAGCTCATCCATCAATGCGACTAAAAAAAAGCGTTCGCGAAGCGACCTAGTATTCATTAGGTTTTGGCCAATCTAAATCTTCCCATTGAAAATCATGATAAAAAAACACACTATTTTTGACGACGTGTTAGCATTTATTGATAGTGATTCTGATTTTTTGTATCTGTTATCTAATGTGAAGATTCAGATAATAGATAACCAGAAATATTATCTGAGATAAGATAATAGATACTTTGAAATCATGTTATCTAGATAAGATAATAGATAACACAATATTATCTAGATGATTATCTAGATAACATTATCTAGATAACGGCACAACACTGACTGTTACACCATCAGCATCTGTAGAAAGCAGTAAACCTGAATCGTCAAATCCACCTACAACCACACAGACGGCAATAACATCTGAACATCAAACAGAAACTACAAGGTCAAAGCATCAACCCGAATTAACAACACCCACAACTAAAAGAACCATAACTACACCAGTATCTGTGAAAACTAAAGAAATGAGTCCCATTGAACCAACTACACCCTCAAGTAGGCCTTACCCTACTGTAATTAAATCAGCCTCCAATGGAACAATTTGGTCTACCCCTCCTAGTCAATTATTATCCACAGCTAGGCAAGCATCAACTCAACAAGCATCATCAACTCAAAACCAGGGCGAGTCTCAGTGTTCTAGGGCACTAAGCTACGCTCCCTTTAATTATTCAAATTCTTATCAAGACTCTATTTTACCTATTCTTACTTGATTATCACTATAGCTTAATAATAACAATTCAGTGTCACAGCACATCCTTGTACACCAGGGATCCTGGTCTCCAAGAATGTCACCTACTTTCACTTGACACTTTCATAACTACTATAGTATTATTCATAACTTAAAGTCCTTGCCTGTAAATAGATAGGGTGAAACTACACAAATAAGACACCCAGAGCACTGGATGGTACTATACTCAGTTTGTATATAAGCAGGACATTTTAGCCCAGTAAATTCACTTAGTGCTTGGTCTTGGACACGTGAGGTAGCTCAAGTGTTCAACCCTAGTCCTATCTGATATTGTGAGGTAGCTCAAGATATCAGATTTCCTCCAGCTGATTGAACGGTAGTTCAAGAGCTGATCCTTCCTCTGGATCCTGTTGCAATTGTTACATAAAAAGTGTTAATTAAATTCAGTGGGCATCACAAAACTGGGTGAGTCATAATATTATTATTATTATCATTATAATCATCATTGTCATTCTCATAATGAGTATAGCTTGTCTAATGGCCCATTTGTAAACAAATCTCTATTAATTAATGACCATGTTCGCGCCAAGCAAAGAAAAGGTTATAATTGTCTCTGTTAATTAACCAATGTAGTCTAATTAAAATATTAATGATGTGCCATTATCCAAACTCTCAGTTACTGTATCAACATTAGCATGCAAAGCACTAAATGTCCATTCAATCAATCTGTGTATGTTACATAACGATTGTTACATGACAGCTTCAGTCACTTAATGATTACACAATAAAACTCTGTTTCCGATTGACTCGTGTGTTTTTCCAACGTTGGCTACCCAAGAGCCAAGTTCCTACACTCCTCCGAAGTAATTGCCCCTCTGGAATACGCTCATATAATTAATTAGTATCTAATTTATCAGGTAGTCTTCTCAGCTAGACTCTAAACAGCTGAGTGGTGACATCTTATCCTCCACCCCTTCCGCCCCCTACACCATCAGCATCTGTCACCGAAAGTTCCAAGGAAACAAACGGTGCCAACTACAGTAAAAATTGATGTAGGCTGGCAAATGAGAGGCAACAGCAAATGTTACAAAAGTAGTTCAGGTATGTAGTCAGATTTGTGTAATTTTGTAGGCCTATTTAAATTATAGTTAGCCAGTAACTTACGTTTGCAGGTAGGCCTAAATATATGGCACTTGCTCTGGCAATTGACGACTAGTGATTTACCCGCCCCCTGACGTCACGAAGCAACGTGGCGGAATGATGTGGGATAGATCCTCATTCAGTAAGATGACGCCTGCTGAACGGCGCAACACTTATCACACTCTTAACTTTTATTCTATTAATAATTTGGAAAAAACCTTTGGAAAAATACGTAGTAAACATATAATTCCTTCTAAAAGTGATGATCTCGAATTTTTAGACACAGCCGTAAACTTGTTATATCGATGTACGTATTATACATGGAGAAAATATTAAAAATTATAAGTTTTGTCAACTTCTATTTGACAAATAACTTTCAATCGGATTTCAACAAGACCTCATTCAAAGTATGCATCTGACTCTTATGACAAGAAATAAATTAACTTTCTAGATAGAAAGTGCACTGAACGAAAATTCACAGCATAGACTTATATGCAAGGTGTGTGTTTTCATAACAAATACGCACTTTTGACGTGCGGGTGAGCCGTGAAAAACTACACTCTGCATATTACTCTATGCTGTAAATTTTCGTTCAGTGCACTTTCTATCTAGAAAGTTGATTTATTTCTTTGTTAAATAGTCTGATGCATATTTAAAAAGATATCATGTCGAAATCCGAACAGTAGTTTTTTGTCAATTGAAGATGAGAAAAGTTATAATCTTTGATATTTTTTTCATGTATAATACGTACATCGATATACCAAATTTACGGATGTGTCTAAAAATTCGAGATAATCACTATGAGAAGAAATGATATGTTTGCTATATACTATTTTAAAGGTTTTGTCCAAATGTCGAATGGAAACAAAGTTAGAGCGTGATAAGTGTTGCGCCGTTCAGCAGGCATCAACTTGCGAAATGAGGATTTATCCCACCTTCTCACCTTCTCACCCATCACCAGTCGTCAATTGCCGTAGGAATACCAAACACGGCTGACCAACACCCATAACCTTGACATAGGCGTAGGGGTAACTACCAGTAGTCGTAACTCCTAGGTCTAGGCCTATGTGCGGCCTAGATGAATGGCCAAAGCTAGCCTTGGTGTAGGCCCTAGCTAGTAGCCCTAGGCCTAAGCCTAGGCCTAACCCTAACCCTAGGCCTAGCCCCAATTAATATTTACTAGGGTAGGCCTAGGTTAGGCCTGGGTCTACGCTATAACTAAACCCCAATTTAATACATTTTCCCTTTCATTCAAGGTTTTGCGAGTCTTTATTACATTCTAAATAAAGAAACATTTTGTTAAAATGTAAGTTTAACTCATGTCTTGCATCGAATTCATCCTCACGTCTTCCGCCATCTTGAAACGACACGACTGCCATCTATGTTTAACTTTTTTGTCCTAGGCCTATAGCCTAATTTAAAAATTTTCTCTTTGCTGTTATATTTTAGGCCTTCTCTAATTACTTCACTGTTTGATTGTTACAGGTCATGGTGCAATCATGAGATTCCACACCAGTAAGATACTGGATTACACTACGCGTTGCAAAAAATGCCGGCGATGTGAACGCGGAGTGCCGAAGAATAAACACGACTGCAGGCTAAACTGGTACGGGAGTGCAAAAGGCATGGAACCCGACATTGCTGTGTAGCTGGTCACCAAGAGCAAGATACTTGAAGAGGCAGGAATGGCTGTCAACATCCTGGTAGGAGATGATGATTCATCTACGATGGCAGCGCTAAGAAAAGAAAATACTGATTTTGCAATTATTAAATGGTCAGATTTAAACCATTGTAAAAAGGGTGTGAGTTCTGGCCTATATCGACTAAAAAATCAAGGATGCAAATCACTTACCACGCCGGTAATAACCTATCTGAAGCGTTGTTTTGGATACGCCGTCTTCCAAAACAAAGGAAACCCGACGGGACTTGCAAATGCGCTTACTAACATCCCAAACCATGCGTTTGGCCGCCATGACGGATGTGGCGAGTGGTGTCGATTTAAAGCTGACCCGCTTTGCAAGACATAGCTACTTGCCAGGAGGAAAACCTTTGACTGGGGATAAACTTGAACAAGGTCTTATTGAATTATTCAGAAGATTTGCCAACAATGCTGAGAAAATTGCACCATGTGCATCAACACAATCAAATGAAGCACTAAATTCTGCAATTGCTGCCAAAAATCCAAAATCAAAGTTCTACAGCGGCAGTGAGTCCAATGATTTTAGAGTCTCTGCCGCTGTTAGTCAAGTAAATGTTGGGTGCGCCTACATAATCTCTGTAAATAAAAAGCTAGGGCTTTCACCAGGGGAAAACACTGTTGTATATAGGAAACATTTAGATTTAAAAAGAAAAAGGGATAAAAATAATCAATCCTCCATCAACTCTAAAAAACGCCGGCTATTTTTAAAGGCACAACGTGACAATATCAACTTGCGCAACCAATCGAAAGAAGGATTGTCGTACAAGTCAGGAATGGGGTTAATGGTAGAAAGACCAGCTACGCCTGAACCGATTCAACTACGCAGGTTAATTGATGGTGAAAACATTGAGAGTTTTCTCATTGGATATTATGACTTAGAAACCTCTGGCCTAGGCACTAATTCTGCATCAGTTGTTCAGATAGCTTTGTGTGTAGGCACGGAACTTTACTCTGCATATATATTACCAGAGGCCATACCACAAGTTGTAACTGATGTCACTGGTTTGGTAGTCAAGAATGGCTGTTTGTTTCTTAATGGCCATCAGGTTGAAACAATTAGTAAAATAGAAGCATGGACAGGCCTTATAACTTTCCTGAATAAGTTTGATTCACCATTCATATTGGTGGGTCACAATGTGGCATTTGACTTGAGGTTCACCTTGAAAGAAATCAAAGAATGCAACTTACTTGAGGACCTAATGAAAGTAGTGTATGGAACAACCGATACGGTTAAAATTATAAAGAAGGCATTGCCGGGCTTGATCAACTATAAACAAACTTCAATTGCTGAATCATTATCCATAAGCAATGAGATAGGGGCACACAATGCTGTAGGGGATGTTATGACTCTCAAGAATATAATTGAAAAGTTGTCAATACCACATGAAGATTTAAAGAAAAACTGCTGTCCTATTTTCGACCATCTGACGAAGAAAAGAAACGATGCCGAAAGTAAGGAAAGAGCCGCAACGCTGCAGTCCCTAAAAGACGTTTTATCGCGTACAATGTTGAATAAGATCGCATCGGCTGGTATACACTATGAATGTCTTCAAAGTGCGATTACCCAGGGGGGTGAAGTGTACATGTGCTGTTCACAGAAAATATCAATAACCATCCTAGGGTAACTAAAAATAAGAAAATCATGTTAAAAGTTGTGGATTTCTTCAAAACCCTACAAGACTAGGCCTAGATTAAAATGTGTGCCGGCAGAGAAGTTTAAATTGTTACACTTACTTTCTATCCGGGCATTGTTATGTGATGACTATGTCATAATTGTGTTTTTGAAAGTGTCGTGACCAAGTTGACAACATAAAGTCAAGACTATTACCTATTATTTTTGTTTCTGATATTGTGTAAAGACTCACTTCGAATGATAGTCTGCCGAACAATCGACTATGACTCTATGAGTGATGCAATTGAAATAGGCAAACTGTATGGTTTTTCCTTAGCTATGTGTATGGTAGGCCCTAGCATATATTTTTATTCTGAGTGTATATTCTTACGGCAAAAGATAAGATTTGCTAAAATTATTCTTACGTTGAGCTAACTATTTGCTATCGGTGGAGTTTGTTGTAACGTAAAAATGCACAAAATACTAGTAATAACGTAATAATAAAGCTAGTCTGATGTTACGTCTGGGAAGCCAAGGTCACATCCACAGAAATTTTTACATACGAGCATAGGGCCTAGGTTCGCGGGACTCGATTAACGTAGTTAATTTTTCCAGGATCTCTAGGCCTAGGCTCCAAAGGTTTAGCCCCCTTTGTGTCCACTTTGACCGCCGCGAGCATTAGTATGCCTAGAATGTAGGGAGGCAAAGTTTTAACACTAGGCCCTAAGGCCTTCCCTACTTCGATTAAAAGTTCTAACGTAATAATAAAGCTAACCTGATGTTACGTCCGGAAAGCCAAGGTCACGTAGCAACACCCTAGTCTTACGTTTCAACGTAACAATATTTTTCCTATTATTACGTTCGGCGGTCACATAAATGGTGGACCAGTGACAACACAGACGTTCTGCCGTAAGAATAATTTTTAGTGAATCTTACGATCTGCCGTAAAAATCATTTTTAGCAAATCTTACGATCTGCCGAAAGAATATACACGGGGATTTTTATTTGATTATGTTTATGAAAGCCATTTGCAAGAAGGCCTGTTGTATGGGCTATTTTTAGTACATTTGTTAGGTTTCTTTAGCCTTTTGATGGCAACATTTTTTAATTTAGGCCTAAAAATATTAGGACTGAAAGTGCCGTGACTAAAGCAACAAAATAATGTCAAGACTTTTGAACTGTATTATTATCTGTGCTATTACCAATTATTTTTGTTTCTAATGATGTGCAGGCCTAAAGATTCAGAATGCCAGTCTACTGAAGAATAGGCTGTGATGCTTGAAATACTGAATGGTTTTTTCCCCATTTGCTACCGGTATGGGTTGTAGCCTACATAATTTGTGTTTCATAATATTTTTCAAGCTGTGTTTTTGAAAGTGTCGTTACTTAAGATGAATATGCTGTGACTAAAGCTACCACATAAAGTCAAGACTATTACCTATTATTTTTATTTCTGATATTGTGGAAAGAATCGCTTCGAATGACAGTCTGCCGAACGATAGAATATGAGTGATGCAATCGAAATAGGCCTATACTGTACGTATTTTCGTTAGCAAGTAAGGGCCCTAGCATAATGTCAAGACTATTATGAACTGTATATCATCGGTGCTATAACCTATTATATCGGTATCGGTATCGGTATCGGTATCGGTATCGGTACTATATAATAGTCTTTTAAAACTATCCTGACGCTCTTTGCGCGTAGCGCCACGTTCATTGCGCGTAGCGCCCGGGCCAGACGCACTTTTGCTCGTGTAGGGTGGTTTTTTCCCTCAAAATTTCACTTGCTACACGGAAAAAAATAGTTACGTCATTTCGGACCATTTATTTGCGAGCCACAGTGGCGGACAGGGAAAATGGTCATTTCAGGAAAAGTGCTGTTTTTTGGGGCGGTTTATTTTATGGGGGGCAGACGGTTCGACGGATCCGGACGGGACCGGATGGGTTGGTGGGTTTGGACTTTTGGCTTTTTGGGTGTTGTGGAAATTTTGCATTTCGGCAGCCATCTTGGATTTTGGCCAATACCAGAAAAATAGCTTGCGAAAAGTGACATTTTGATTGACGACACTTTTTTTCACCAGTTTTGATTCCGATTTTTTTAAATTTTTACACCACCTAGGGAATGGCCCATCTCAGGGAATGACACAAGATGGGCCCAAAATTTTGGAATTTGGACATTCCAGGGGTGTTTCAGTTTTTTTGAACTAGACGGCCGGCTTTGGCAATTTTTTCGCCGATGAAGGAATTTTTTGTAATTTTTCTTTTTGGTTGCGTCCCATGCGGGCATGCATGGGCTACTATGCAAAACCAAAATTTTGGAAATTCCGCCATCTTGCCCTATGTGACTTGTCCGCTCAATCGGTACACTACGGTCGAAATGAGACGTTTCTCGCCCGGGGGGGCTGGGTTTTCAAAATGGAGGATCGGGTCCGAATACCTAGTCAGGATATGTCAAATTTAAGACGTGTGCAAAAAATTTCTTTGGATTTCCCAAAAAAAAGGTTGTTAATTTGGAATTTCCAAAAAAACATTTCTTTTTTAAACAGCTCGGCCAGTTTTTGTCCGATCGGGTCCATTTTGGGCGCAATGAGAGCGGGCGGACGAGGCCGACTTTTTGCTTTACAGGAAAAGTGCCTGGACATTCCAAGAATTCCAGGAATTCCAGTATAGTGTAAATGTTGGCCAATTTCAGAAATTTTTTTAAACTAGGGGTTCGGGGCGAAAAGGCGAGTCATTAAATGCGAAAAAAATGTCCTGGAAGAATTTCCATCCGGGAATATCCTGGAATAATGACGGGAAATTCTCGGAATTTTTCCAAGTTGTCAGATTTTGAAATTTTTTTCGCCAAAATGTTTAGAATGGCAAGACGAGTGTGGGGGTCACCCAAAAATTTTTCCCGGACGAATGGAAATCCTGGAATTCCGGGAACGACGTAGAAAATCACCCGAAAACACGCGTCACGGACCGCAGGACGGCCAAAAACGGACCGATTTGAACTAATCGACCTGGCAAATTTACGGGGGGGCTAGGGGGGTCATCTGGGGGGCCGAAGGCCTAACCCAAAAAAGCGACCCGTGGGCGCGCGAAGCACACCTTGTCTTATCGGTATCGGTATCGGTATCGGTATCGGTATCGGTATCGGTATCGGTACTATATAATAGTCTTTTAAAACTATACTGACGCTCTTTGCGCGTAGCGCCACCTTCTTTGCGCGTAGCGCCCGGGCCAGACGCACTTTTGCTCGTGTAGGGTGGTTTTTTCCCTCGGAATTTCACTGGCTACACGGAAAAAAATAGTGACGTCATTTTGGACCATTTATTTTCGAGCCACAGTGGCGGACAGGGAAAATGGTCATTTCAGGAAAAGTGCTGTTTTTTGGGGCGGTTTATTTTATGGGGGGCAGACGGTTCGACGGATCCGGACGGGACCGGATGGGTTGGTGGGTTTGGACTTTTGGCTTTTTGGGTGTTGTGTAAATTTTGCATTTCGGCAGCCATCTTGGATTTTGGCCAATACTAGAAAATGAGCTTGCGAATAGTGACATTTCGGTTGGCGGCAGTTTTTTTCCACAGTTTTGATTCCAATTTTTCAAAATTTTGATGCCACCTAGGGAATGGTTTATCTCAGCTTAGAACGGGAGATCTCGAGGATTGTTCAAATTTGGACATTCCAGGGCGGTTTCAGTTTTTTACCCTAGACGGGCCGCCTTTGGCAATTTTTTAGCCGATGAAGGATTTTTGTAATTTTTTTTTTGGTTGCGTCCCATGCGGGCATGCATGGGCCACTATGCAATACCAAAATTTTGGAAATTCCGCCATTTTGCCCTATATGTGACTTGTCCCCCTCAAAGGGTACACTACGGCCAAAATTGACCGTTTCTCGACCAGGAGGGCTGGGTTTTCAAAATGGAGGGTTTGGTCCGAATACGTAGTCAGGATATGTCAAATTAAAGACGCGTGCAAAATATTTCTATGGATTTCCCAAAAATATGGTTGGTGATTTGGAAATTCCAAAAAACATTTCTTTTTTAACAACTGGGCCAGTTTTTGTCCGATCGTGTCCATTTCGGCGCAATTGAGCGGGCGGACGAGGTTAACTTTGGCGTCCTGGAAAAGTGTCTGGAAATTCCAGGAATTCCAGGAATTCCAGAAAAGTGTAAATGTGTCCGATTTCCAAATTTTTTTTACCCCGGGGTTCGGGGCGGCAGGGCGAGTGGTTAAATGCGAAAAAAATGTCATAGAAGAATTTACATCCGGGAATTTTCTGGAATAATGGCGGGAAATTCCCGGAAATTTCCAAAGTTGTCGGATTTTGAAAAAATTTTTCACCAAAATGTTTGGGGCACCAAGGCAAGTGCCAAGGGTCCCTAAAAATTTCATCCGGACGAATGGATATCCTGGAATTCCGGGAACGACGGAGGAAATTGCCCGAAAACACGCGTCACGGTCCGCAGGACGGCCAAAAACGGACCGATTTGAATATATCGACCCGGCAAATTTACGGTGGGCTGCGGAGGTCATCTGGGGGGCCGAAGGCCTAACCCAAAAAAGCGACCCGTGGGCGCGCGAAGCACAACTTGTCTATATAACTATACTCTGTTAACTCTAGGACTGGCGGCGGAAACCGAGTTTTGCCACGCGAGACGTTTTCGCCGCCGAGGAGCGGGATAAACGCGTACATTTTGGACGCCCCTCCACGAGAAAGGATCGAATTTTCCGAAAAAAAATACCCGCGACCCGAAAAAAAATTGCTTCCGGGTCAAAAAGTCGAAAATCACGAAAAACACCGTTTTTGTACATTTTTGAACTCACGGTTGCCGCGCCCAAAGTACGCTTTGCGACCAAACGTCGACGGTACCGACGTGTTCGAAATAACTACCGGTACGAGTAACGTGAAGGGTTCCGGACCAACTTCCATACTTTGGCCGGGACGACGAAAAACATTTCAAATTTTGAAGCAAGAAAATTTTAGAAAAAACGGATATATTACTTGGAGCATTCCCAAAAAGTCGTTTTTTGTTTCAACGTGTACACAATAGAATAAACCTGCGGTCAATTGGAGCACATTTTTGAAAAAAAATTTCATTCTCTTTTTATGGGACATTGTTTGGATTTTTCGGTTCCAAATTTTTGGAAATTTTTGGATTTACGGTAGAGCCCCAAAGTTTGCCAATTACAAAAGCCAATGAATTGGGTAACAAGTTTTTAAAAAAATTGTCCCCACTTTCTTCTTCAGAATGCGCGAAAAAAAATCCCAAAGCTGGACAATTTTGAAAATTTTACAGTGCAATTTAAAAAAATAAAAAAATCGCCTTCCCTTGGTTTGATTTCCGCTAACCGAGGCACATTAATGTAGAGGAATGATGAAGGTATTTTAATAAAATTAGTTTGAGAACCTTGGTTCGAACCCCGGATCAGTAGCTGCCTTCGAATACGATTCTGGACACTTTTTTACTGTTTGATTTTTCCTTTAAAATCGTAAAAAGTATGGTACACATTTTTTCTAAAATTAACGGATGGTTATCCGACCTAGATTGGATCTTTGCGATAATCGTGATACCAAACATGACCCATTTTGTAGCATTTGTATACACGTTATGGACCGACCAAAATAGTCGTGCGTGTCCGTTTTGGCTTCAAAAAATCATATTTTTGTTTTCTCACGGTTGCCGCGCCCAAAGTAGGCTTTGCATCCGAACACCGACGACACCGGCGCGTTCGAAATCTTTCAGGGTACAGGCACCGTCAAGGGTTTTAGGACCGTTCCATTACTTTGGCCGGGGCAATGATGAACATTTTGAAATGCGCGTAATTTCGAAAAAAGTTAAATTTGCTGTTTAAATAAAAAAATGTTTAAAAAATCCTGAATTTTCAAATTCACTTACGGCGTGTGTGAAGTGCCCGTGCGGAGTTAACGCGGGGGGTCCAGACGGCAAAAATGTGTACCGTTTTCTTTTTTTTCGGACATTGTTTGATTTCCATTTCCATTTTTTTGAAATTTTGAGATGCGCGGTAGAGCCCGAGGTTTGACAATTCCGAAAGCCAATGAAATAGCAAACGGGTTAAAACCAAAATTGCCCCGATATTTCTTTTCGATTGCGAGGGAAAAAATTGCAAAGTTGGAAAGTTTTTAACATTTTGCAGTGCAACTTTAAAAGTTTAATTTTTTGGTTTTCCTCGGTTCAATTTGGAACGACAAAGGCTCGTTAATGTAGCGGAAGAATAAAGGAATGTAAATAAAATTGGTTTGAGAACCTGGGTTCGAACCCGGGTTAGGTGGAAGCCCTCGAGTTCGGTCCGGGACATTAATTTTGCTTTCAAGGTCACAAAAAGCACGGTAAATATTTTTTGTAAATTTCAAGAATTGTAAAAACCACTGTATCTGATCTTTACGGAAATTGTCATACCAAACATCACGTATTTGGCTACGTTTGAAGGGTAGACAGGGGGGGAACAAGATTGCAATGCGTGTCCGGTTTGCATAGAAAAATCAACATTCTTTTACACATGCTTTTTTTGAATGACCTAAAACGGGCCCTATTTCGACTTTTATGTCCCTACCATGTTGGTCTCATTAATTTCTAACAAGATCAAACTTTCTAAAAAAAATTACTTTGACTCCTATTTCGAATGTCCTGAGCGCCAAAACGGCACTCAAACGTGGTTTGTAAAACCAAGGCCGATAAAAAAACGTCATTTTAGTATGCATGCAAAGAAAACGTCATTTAACGGATATGCCTTCAACGATTCGATTTCCTTTGTTGACTTATAAAATACGTCTAAGGTTTGGCGATTACGCCCAACAACATCTCAACCATTCGTTTCCAGATCCTGGGCGCAAAAAACGCACATTAAAATTTTGAATACTCTCGTCAGTGAATTTTTTACGCTAATTTATACTGATCACAACATATTAATAAAGTGCGTTCGTAAGCTTGAAGAGGCTCCCTACAGTAGATACAAACACTTAGGGCTACATTATAAGAAATCTATTTTTAGCTATGAAGTGATGTAATAAGTCAGGCATTGAGTCTGGTTGAAGTTGGGGGCTCTGATTGGGAAACATTTTTTAAAACCAGTAACGAATGTCCATATAAAACTCCAGCATATGCACCATGCACATCGATAACATCATGACATAGAAGCGTTTAGACAGCCTTAGTGCAATCGAGACAGCATAGACTTCCACCAATAGTGGGTTTAGCCCGCCTAGGTGCAACCAAAGTATCGAGACGACAATTTAATACTTCCACTAATAGAAATAAATGTTTCATACTAGCGACTTCCTTTACGGTTGGGCAGTGGCGGGCTTTGGGGGGGGGGGGGCAAGTCAAGTCAACGAACACGACGAGGGAATCGAGAGGACAAAGTGGCGAGGAGTGATGGGGGGGGGGGAAGTCGAGTTTTATAAAGAATAACTTATTCAGTGAAATTTATTAACTTTTTCCAGTACGAATCCGAATTTCGTGGACTGTTTTGTGTTTTGACTAGATGCCTCTGACACTGTTTTTTGTGTGTGTGTGGGGGGGGGGGTGTTTTGGAAATATAAATTAAGACATTTCATTGATATCTTCAAGCAATTTAATTTTTGAGGCGATTCCAATGGCGCCAGTGGGCTGCATCAGAGGTTACGGCCCTAACACTAATTTAGTTTCGTTTCTTTTTAAGTGGTTGGTCATTTTTGGAAAATCCAATAAAACATTGATTCTTTTATAGCTTGGGCAATTTTTGTCCGATCGGGTTCATCTCGGGCTTTATAGAACTGTATTGGTCAAGCGAAGCAGTGGTTTATTAGAGGGGTAATTTTTAAAGTCAAAACAGTGCTCAGCGCATTCCGTCACCCTTTTTGGGGCATTTTCAAAATTTTTTATTTTAATTTTTCCTTCCGATTACGTCAGGGGGCCGCATTCCCCGAAACACCTTCATTTCAACGTTGCCAAAAACTTTTTTGATTGTCTCAAAATAGTAGTTGGTCATTTTGTGGATAAACGTTTTCTTTTGTATTATATCTTCCACAATTACAGTACGATCAGGTACATCTCGAGCTCTACGGTACCGGACGGACGAGGGGCATATTTTGATAACCCGGACAAGTGTCACGGAAAAACTTTTGTCCAGGATTAATGAAAAATGTGCAGTATGTCTGGTCCTGTCCATCTTGGGCTTTGCGGATCTGCGCGGACGAGGCGAAGATTTAGACTTACCGTAAAATATTTTGTCTCGGAATTGTCCCAGGAAGACATTTCTCCCACATTTTACACAAAAGGCGTAAAAATTATCAATTTCGAAAATCATTTTGCACCGTACTTAGAGGCGGCGGACAGCGTCCGGCGGCGTACTGAAAGTGTCCCGGAAAACAAATTTGTCACAGGTCTTCGGATAAACGACAAACGTCACCCGAAAACTATCGTATCGCGGCCGTACGCGGACCGATTCGCGATTTTGTCGCGTCAACGAGGTTTTCCAACTACGAGGTATTCCGAGTACGAGGTTTTCCACGCCCTCCGCGTAGCGGCTTCAAGCCGCGCGCTAGCGCGACTTGTTTGTTTCTAATAATGTGTTAAAACTCAGAATGTCAGTGTACTGAAAAATGGGCAGTGATGCTTGAAATACTAAATGTTTTTCCCATTTGCTACCAGTATGTGTATTGTAGACAATTTTTGTTTCTTATATTTTCCAAGCCTAGTAGGTCTAAATTAAATAATTACTTTTGGTCCGTTTCTATGTCGGCCTAGACCTAGGCAACATTAGTGATGATGTAATGTAATTTATTGTTGTTTCTGCATCTATGTAATTAGATTTATTTAGTTGTCCTCCTTTGTAAATCAGTTTTTATAACTGAATAGGATAGACGTTAAATAAATAAATAAATAAATAAATAAATGCATAGTAGAATAATATGAATGTAGGACTAGAATGAAATTTTGTCTGCCTAAAGATTGTTTTTTTGCACTGTGGTAGTGGGAGTATCGCCCATTTTTGTGAAATAGTCTTAGGTATATAAAAGACGTTCTCATGAATAAATCCAATTATTTCTTGAAGTACATATTTTGTATTGTTGTGTTCCTTGGCTAATTATCTAGAACCCCCATCCATATTCGTATAAAATATGCTCCTAGGCCCTACCTTATGTATTATGACAACCATTCAAATCCCCTAAAAGTTGAATCTCCTTAGCCTAGGCCTATAGGCTCCTTGCAAGTGATGTCAACAACAATGAAACAAATGAATTTAACTGGTGGACAAACAATAATTTTTGCCTAGACAACCCATTCATTGTCCATCAGTTCAATTCATTTGTTTCATTGTTGTTGACGTCACTTGCAAGGAGCCTATAGGCCTATTTTTATCACGTCAAAAATTACTAGGGCCTAGGCCCTACGCCCCGAAAGACGATGACACCTATGGGCGTAACTAAATCAGTTACAAATATCACAATTTGGTCGCTAGGGCACAAAGTTATGTGCCTAGGGCAAAGGACTAGTCTCTCGTTGCTGTTGTCTGTGGTCTAGGTACATTGTATCTGTCGAGGCCAATTCTAGCTCAAGTACAAATTTATTAATGTTATCAATAAATAATTGTGGACGCACATGACTTATCTTTGGTGGACGGTCTAGCCTAATTGAGCAAATGAACCTTCTAATGGGTCTTCAAACTCCCGTGCACACAGATAATGACAAAGTTAACGTGAATAATTATTCATAAAATGAATGCGTCACACGTAGAGAGAACTAGTATTTCATTTGGCTGATAAACAAACGTCAGACAAGAAGTATTGAGAAGATTAGAGCTGAGAACTCCACTAGAACATAGAAGGCCACACCCACACCCCTCCCTCACCATTGAAACTCTTGAGCAGACTACAACGTGACGTCAAGGCGCTGTTGCTGGATTTATTGTAACGTTCGCCGGGCACGGGAGATATTACGACATAACATCTCAAATATCTCAAAAACAAACCCCGTTTGACCACAATTTCCAAAGCAAATAATGTTAGTCGTGAAATTATCTACATTTTGCACCTTTATTTGTTAATATACATTAACGGGTCACGATGTTACGCAACGATATGCGATTGAAAGTGTAGGTTTTTGTTCAGCTACAATGCATAAGATAGGGAATTCCAGCGCATTTCAAAACGCAATAGATAAAAAACTAGTAGGCCTACCGTTAGGCCCAAAAAGTTTTTTGCTATACTCACAAGCTCAATCTCATCTTGCAGTACCTGGAATCTGAAGGATATCTATTACATGAGCAGTTATCATCGATCGACTTTAATAAGACCCAAAATGGGTAATGTCCGTGAGGGCGAAATGGTCAAAATTTGGGAAAATACCTATACTTTCATTTACTGTCGGAAGCATTGTGGGGCCTAAGAAGTGCATCACGTTGCAGAAAAAATTATTAATGTTAGTGATATCTTTCGGAATAGGCTGCGGTGAGGGGGTTTGGGCGGGGGGTGGAAAGTCAAAATTTTGATTTGGGAACCTTCATTGTTCGGTGAACTTTAAAAAAAATCGGTTTTGCTCTTTTCAATAACATCAGATCACCGCGTCCAAGTCTACGGACCCGAACTGCAATCACTTAAATGTGGGAATTTCTCTAAAAAGTGGCGTAAGAATTCTGGAATTTGGGAAAAACCCCACCTCTTTTTTATAACTTCCGCAAATATTGTTCGATCCCGGCCATCTTGGACTCTAATAACTGGGTGGACGAGACAAACAAAATGGCGACCGGAAAAGCGTCCCAGAAAAAAATTTACTGATTTTTCAAAAGGCGTAAAAATGTCCCGATTTGATAATTCTTTTTCCCGTGACTTCGGGGTGACGGGACGAGTCAGGTGGTGTCCCGGAAAAGCGTCCCATAAATAAAATTTGTCTTAGATTTTCGAAAATATTTTTAATATCTCGTACTGGAAAAGTGTCACGGAAAATTTGTTGTACCGGAAAATTAATAAATAGTGGGGGGTGGGGGCATAATGCTTTTCCTATTGCAAATCGACCAACGAATCCGAAATTCGTGAACTGTTTTGACCGGACGCTGCTATGACACTGTTTGGGGGGGGGGGGGGGAAGGGGTATTTTGGATATGGAAATTAAAGACGTTTTATCCACTTCAAGCCATTTCTTTTTTTGGGCAAATCCATTCGTGTCAGAGGGCCACATCCAAGGTTATGGCCCCAGAACTAAATTAATTTCCCAAAAAAATTGTTAGTTATTTTTGGGAAATCCAAATAACATTTGTTCATTTTAATAGCACGGGCAATTTACGGCTGATCGGGTCCATCTAGAGCTATATGGAACCGGAAGGACAAGGCAAAAAATTTTCGAACCGGAAAAGCGTCCCGGAAAATTTGGCGTCCGGAAAAATTTCGAAAAAAGTGTAAAAGTAGACCGTTTTTTTATTTTTTTCAACACTCTGGGGACGGCGATTAGTCTAACAGAGACCCGAAAAATTGACCTGGAAAAACATTTACCTATCATGGATGTTACACAAAAGACGTCAAAATGCCCCGATTTTTTACCCGCGTCTTCGGGGCGGCGGGTAGGATCCGGCGGCGTCCCAAAAGTGTCCCGGAAAACAATAATGTCACAGGTATTCGGATAAACGACATACATGACCCGGAAACGATCGTATCGCGGCCGCACGCGGACCGATTCACAAGTTTGTCGAGGCAGCGAGGTTTTCCAGCTACGAGGTTTACCAAACACCCCGCGCAGCGGCTTCAACCCGCGTTTGAGCGCGACTTGTCATTTATATAGAAGGCTTAGGCTCTTCTCTAACGGTCGTGTGACCAAGGCAACGTGGGTGGAAACATTTAGACAATATACAAGGAAACACAATATTTATGTATATATTCGTCTTACATGGTCACCTACGATTTTCAGGTAAGCTGTTTGATCTACCTATGTGAAAATAGAGCCTAGTGAATGGCTGAATACCTTTGGTGGTCAAAAGTGCCACTTTCTTCTTGTATAGCTTGTACTTAGGATGAGTCTTGGCAAATGGCAGGAGTTTTGCTTTCTCATTCATGATTTCGTCAAACACCTCCTGGAATGTCTTGTCTGAGGCTTCCACTAGCTTGGCTTCGGCTAGGCTCTCAGCACTCGCCTTGCTACGCATGTCTATCATGCAGTAGGCAGCCATAATGTTCAACATCCGCTCCATCATCTCATCCTCTGGGCCAACAACTAAAAACAGAACATACACACTCGTGCTTAATACTCGGAGATAGTGTTGGCAATTTTCAGAAAATTTTGATTTGTTGTAAATTTCATGAAAAAAAAATCAATGTTAACATAGAACAGGGGCGGCAACCTATGGCACGAGTGCCACGTAGTGGCAATCCAAGTTATTCCCTGTGGCACGCGCCTTGGCCAGATATAACATTTTAAAATTTTAATATCTCATGACAAACATTAGATTGGTACTATTTCTTGTTATAAATCTGAATTTTATTTGAGTAGACTAGCCTAGATAATATAAGTTTTATTAACCAGCAGGCCGTCAAATGTTTTACCCCCAACTATGCTTCACACTCACCACCTGGAGCTAAGTTATTTTGAGTGGATAAACGTTGTAAATCTAGAAATAGAACTAGTTAAGTTTCAATCTTCCGATCTCGGGGTTGATAAATTCAAAGCATTAGGTAGAAGATTAGGTAGAAGATTAGGTAGAAACCGTGGGTCAGAGGAACACTGATATAATATCTGCCTGTTGGGCCTCATTAGCTTCGAAGTTCAACTCGATGAAGAAAGTCGAATTTTATTTATTTATTTATTATCATGCATATTACAACAGAGTACAAATACTCCACAAGTGTAAATCATAGCATAGCCTATGGTTGACAAATTTTCGAACCGAGGTCTGACCGAGTCAACCTCTTCAGGTTTGAGATTAGCGAAATCATTGTAGGTTCGCTGAACGGCAGCAAACACGAGTTCTCGTCCGTTCACGAGCTTTTTCTGCTCCAAGAGAAGTTGTTCAGCCATTGTGAACAAGAAAAAATACAAGTACAACAATACAAGAAAGCAGAGAAAAAACGAGCGAGAAATACGTAAACAATGTGACCCTAGTAACTAGACGATCATCAAAGAGAGGGATCAATGACCTGATGTCATAACAGAGCGAAAATATTACGTAATAACAGGGTAAATCGTAACCACGGACGGACAGTGATGCGTTGAGCACAGAGCTGCAGGCGATGACGTGTCACACTGTACGAAAATATGCGCGTGAGATTGCGCGTGAGGTGAACGAGAAAACTTACTGGGACAAGATTAGTGACCAGAATATAGTTTACATAATACTACTAATAATAATAATCAAACACCTGGTTCCAACATAAGTCAGGTCGGGAGGTAACGTATCACCAATTTCTCGGGCTGTGGACTTTCAGTGTTTGCTAGCCAGGCTCAACACCTCCTCATCTACTTCAATGTCTTCTATGACAGCCATTTCTACCAGTTCTCTCTATTTCTTTCTATCCTCCCAGAGTCTTTCTTCATTAATTCTTTCCCATGATTTCCCTCTTTCTTCAACGTTCCATTTTATTTGGTCCCTCCATCTTGGTCTTGGGCGTCCAACCTTTCTTGCTCCCCCCCCCCCCCCCCCCCATGTGCGTTCAGATTCTCTTCTTGGTAATCTTGTTTCATTCTTCGTACGTGCCCATTAGTTTCCACTCCTAGTTTGTTTCTTATTGTTTTGCTCCGTACCTTGTCTATTTTTGTTAAGGCTACAGAACTTCTTAAAAATTTCATCTCTGCTGCTTGTAATCTGCTGTCTTCCTTTCCTCCTATTGCCCATGTCACGGATGCATAAGTAAGTAAGTAAGTAAGTAAGTAAGTAAGTAAGTAAGTAATTTTTTATTCATTTGACTAATACAGAGTAGAAGTATAACACTATCACCTATTCTCTAGAGAGAGAGAGATAGGTGGAGTGAAATGAATAAGGTTATAATAAAATTAAGGTTAACAAATGTTTTTGTTAATACATAGATAAATGTAATAATACAATATGAAACATAAAAAAAATGCAATTACATTTACAATGATGCACACAATAATAATTACTACATTGTAAATATTGATATTAATGACAATCAACAAGGTAATTTATTTGGGAGAGAGCCGTCAGATAGAAACTCATGAAGTGAGTAATAACTGTTTTTTAAGCAGAAAGGACTTAAGATTAGATTTGAAAGAATTGTCAGATGGGCATAAGCGAATTTTATTCCAAGGTTATTATAAATAATTGATGCTAAGTAGTATGGACCTTTAGAGAAAAGGGAAAGATTATGAGAGGAAATGTGAACTAAATTGCTGGAACGTGTAAATGATTATGAACAGTTGTGTTTTGCTGGAAGATGTGGTATTAAGGCGAACAAAAAGAGATGCTGACTGAATCAGGACACATGCTAGTGTTGGATTTCTAATTGTCGAAAGAGTTCCCGACAAGATCGCTTTCTAGAAGCTCCCGCTATTATCCTGATTGCTCTTTTCTGGAGGATGAAGACTCTTTTTGCATGAGGCGATGCACCCCAGAAAAGTGTACCATACGAAAGGTGGGAGTGGATAATGCAAAGTATGTAATAATCAAAATATGAGGTTGGACTATAGTTTTAAGTTTCCCTGAGTATATAACACCCACTAGAATTTTAGTTGAAACAATATTTTGTTTGACCAGACCAATCCAAAGTCTCTGTTAAGATTAATCCTAAAAGTTCAAATGAAGAAGAGCGAATATGTGGTTATCCCAATTTGGATTAGAGGGCTTGACAGGGTATATTTTGGGGAGTATGAAAATCATGTATCTGTTTTGGAGAGATAATGAAAGAATGTTTTGCTGGCAGTACTGACGACATTTGCACAGCCTTTTGATTTAATATCATTGGAAAGCTAGATATATTGTGTTTGGGGGCAGTTAGCAGATGACTGAAGTCATCTGCATACTGTAGAAGAAGTCCACCGGTTAGGTGTAGCTGCAGGTCATTAACATGAAGGAGGAAAGCTAAGGGACCTAATATCGAGCCTTGAGGACTCCTTTAACTAATTTTTGAGGATCTGAGAGAACTGTTTTGTAAATTATTGTCAACAGTGCGGATAGCGACTACTTGTGAGCGTCCAGATAGGTATGATGAAAGCCAACTTTTGAGCAATACCTCTGATCCCATAGTACTCCATTTTTGACAGAACGTCCTGTTGATCAATTGAATCAAAGGCCTTGCTAAGATCATAAATATGCTAACTGCCTGTTCTCCTTTATCAAGGGCGGAATAAACATGTGAGAGGAAACTGAAAAGAGCGGAAGTTGTTGATCTATGTTTAAGGAAACCATGTTGACTTGGTGAAAGACGTTGTGATGATTGAGATGTGCCATAAGGCGGTCATGCATGATGTATCATAAACTTTAGAAAAAGACGATAGATTGAGATGGGGCGGTAGTTGTTTTTGTCAGTTTATTTTCCTTTTTTCTTATAGATTGGTATTACCTTTGCTATTTTAGATCAGAGGAAAGATACCTGATGAAATAGACTCATTATAATGTAAGATAGGGGAAGAGATAAAAAGTGGGAGCATTTTGCCAAGAGTGATCCTGAATTTCATCCAAGCCCAGCTGAGTGTCTGGTGCTTAGTTTTTTCAATATAGTTGCCACTTCACTGGGATGGGTTGGCTTTAGAAAAATGGTTTGAACTGGGCTAGGAACCTTTTTGGGTGATATTGTGAGGAGGTTTAGAATTCCCTGTTGCAATTGCTGGTGGCACATTAATGGTGGTGAAAAAGGTATTTAAAATATTGCCTAATGAAGTTGGGTTAGATACTAGTTTTCCTTCATGCATTATGGTGATACTTTCTTTGGATATGGGCGAAGAAGTCTGAGATTTGATTACAGACCAGGCCATTTTAGAGATGTTAGAGGAGTCGCTATTTTGCGGCTATAAAATTGAAGTTTTGATTGTCTAATGTTTTTGGCATGAGACTTTTGAGGGCCAAGTATTGCTCTTTACTACTAACTGATCTATTTTGGGAGTGTTTCAATGATGAGTGAAGATTTCTTAGTGTTTTTCCCTCACAGCAAGTGCCTGAGTAATCCATGGGTTACCTACTGGTTTCCGAATTTTGAATTGTTTTCAGAGAAAAGCTTCATTGAAGTGAACCAGAGAAAGTGGACACAAAAAATGAGTATAAAACATCAGCATCTGCTGTAAATGATAAAGATGACCATTGTTCACCACCTAGCCGTGAGATAAAGTGAGCAATATTTTCATCATTGAAAAACGTTTTTGAGTCAGAATCTTTGAGTGATAATGGGAGAGGGATAGGTCAAGAAAAAGAGCATGATGGTCGGAAAGCCCTGGATCACACACTGTGGCAGTGATAAGAGATTCGTCGATGGAGGTAAAAATATTATCAATCAAGGATTTACTGGAAAGTGTGACTCTTGTAGGAGATGTGATGGTAGCATACTTTGAAAGGATTATGTAAATCAATTAGTTCAGTGCTGGTGTAGATTGGTAAGAGGTCAATATTGTGGTCTCCACAAATTATGTAAGAGGCCTTGGGGAATTTCTTTGTTATAAACACTAGCATTTTCTCTAAGGAGGAGAAAAAAACTTTAGGGTCACTAAGTGGAGAGCGATACAAGATATGATTATAAAATGAGAATTAGAGATGTGCCATGAAGCCCCAGAGCATTCAAAAGACTTTTCCAATGTTAAAGTTTTTAATTTCAGCTATAGGAGAAATGCTAAGATGAGGTTTAGCAAATTAGCCACACCTCCATGAATAAATGAGGAGCGCAAAAGATATCAACATTAACATAGTTTGGGATACAAAAGGAGTCAATTTCAGAAATTGTAAGCCAGTGCTCTGCTATACAGAGGATATCTGGAGAAGAAGCGCTGAGGAATAGCTCAAGCTCTTCTATTTTATTCCTTATTGATTGTATATTTAGAAACACTAATTTAGAATGTGTTCTGAGAGGGACCTGTGACGAGGCTATGTTTTGTTTTTTCTGGGGTGGTGCGGGAAAATCCTGAGAAGACGAGGTGATAGCTTTTTTGACTTTAGTTTTTGTTTTGTTTGCTAAAATAGGGGCTGCCATGTTTGGCCTTGCTGATGACCGTGTGAGAATGGGGTCACGCTGGAAGCTAAGGCTAGGCTTACCCCTTGGGGTTTTAGTACTAGCTTTTAGTTTTTGCTTTACATGGATTGACTGGTGAAGTGGTTCTGAAGATGAAGGTTTAGGCTTTACAGTTTGTTGAGTCGACTCTTCTATTCGTAAAAATATAGATGATGAGTGATGTGTGCTAGCAGGGGTCGACGTAGAGTTCACGCCGGGGTCAACAGATGAGTGCATCATGAATGGTAGTTGCTTTGCACATTCCTCATTAAGTTCTGATTGGAGTCGGAACTCCAAACTCACTGGACAGCTGCGTAAACCTTCTTGCATTCTTGGAACTTGGAGCTAATTTGATGGTTGTTTTTTGGAGTTAAGGCTATTCCACCGCGTTTTTCTATTTTCCAAAATATGCTACTAAGTCAAAATATAGTGAATGGCTTTGAAACATGGCTATTTTAGAAAATCAAAAATATTTTTTCCAAATTTATCTGATCCGGTACACGGCCAATATAGCCACCTCAAAATAATTTCAAACTTCAATTCGCCAGGGCACACCATTCAACGTAGGGTGTTGTGCTTTTGTGACATTAATTTTCAACTGTTTTTCTTTGGACTGACTGAGAGAAAACAGATTTATTTTAACAATTGTCTTTCCTACGAATTTTTTCGTTTGGCGGTACAAATCGGTAAAAAATACCGCCCAAACGAAAAAATCGCTGGAAAGACAATTGTTAAAATAAATCTTTTTCTCTCAGTCAGTCCATAGAAAAACAGTTAAAATTAATGTCACAAAAGCACAACACCGTACGTTGAATGGTGTGCCCTGGCGAATTGAAGTTTGAAATTATTTTGAGGTGGCTATATTGGCCGTGTACCGGATCAGAAAAATTTGGAAAAAATATTTTTGATTTTCTAAAATAGCCATGTTTCAAAGCCATTCACTATATTTTAACATAGTAGCATATTTTGGAAAATAGAAAAACGCGGTGGAATAGCCTTAAACATTTTGTGCTCTGATTTACTTGAAGTTTGCCTTGTTTTTGGTGGCTGCTTTCTTTTTGACTGTATGTAATAAACGTTGATTTTAATATTGGAATTTATGAAAGTTTTGGATAACATATTCTTTATGGTAGGCCAATGAAGACCATCTAGGCCACATCCAATTTTAGGCATTGCTAGTTCTTGTATATTATAAAATAAACAGAACTTTTTTAAGCTATTTAGCGATTTGGCAACATTATGGTACGTAGGCTTGTGATGCGACTGCTGTTTGATCACCAAGTTGCAGATAAGTCCTACCCTTGCTTCGGAGAAAAACTGAGTCTCCAACTCTGGGCTCTCTGGACCGAAGGTAATCAATGCCGCCAAATGTAGATTTAAATTTAGTTGCAATTCCACGGTTAAGCTTCAAGACTTCCGCCACACAATGTACAAGAGGTGTTCGAGTGGGCATGAGAAAATATCACTTTGGTGTTCACTATAACATGAAGTTGCAGCTCGGGGTTGGAAGTAGTCTTGTTGAACGTAGAGTTGCTATTGGTTTCATGTATTTCATGGTGCAGTGAAGTGATGCTGCGTGAATTTCGTGCATTAATAATCTCTGCCAGTTGGATGTTTAGTTTGGATTTACCACAGCAATTCAGGTGCAAACCGTGCACAGTAAACTCTGATCGTTTCATTACAGACATGTCCACAAAATAGCAATTTTTTGTGCAGTGATGAATTTATAAATAGTCTGATTGATGTCTAGATTCTTTTGTTGAAATTTAACGTGTCATATCTAAATGGTATACCAACTATGATCAGAGGACACGACCGTGGGGTTTTAATAAGTTTTTTCATATCATCCACAATCGCTTCACAGTCATTTGGCATGTTATTTGTGCAAGCAATTATAATAGTCCAGTCTCGGCAGTTTAAGGTAGGCATGGAAGAAGGGACGTCTTCAACTACATTTTTCAGCATTGCATTAGGTTTGCAAATGTTATAGACTTCATAGTTTCCAGATAGCTGAGATGTGATTCTGTGGCTTAGCTCACGTCCATGGCTGTCACTAAACTACGCACTTTAGGTGGCTCTTGTGTATACGTTGACTTTGCGCGGACCAGAGTAGGTCTAAGCTTCTGATGTTGCACATGGATTGATCCACGAGGTCTACCTTCACTTGATATTAAAGGAGATTGGATGATTCAATAGAGTGTTTGCGACACTGAAACGAGGCAGAGGGTTTACTGCCATTACATAGTGGATCTGATTCAATTGAATCTCACTACTACCCGGCGCTATTTGTGCCGATTTCTGACAGCACACAAGGCTGTAGTTGGTTATAACATTTAGATTGAGTAGAAAGTTCCAGTTTTTTTCCGACGATGTTTAGTTTTACTTTGTAAATTTCAAAAAGCTCTTTATAGTTATTGCATCTTGTTTTCAAATTATCTATAATACCCTCTTGATTGTCAACAATAATAGTATATAATTTTTCTTGGTTATCCATTGAATCTAGTAATTTCTTCTTAAGTTCTAACATTTTTTCATCAATAGGCCTACTGTGGCTGTGTTGCAAATCTTTGTTTGTAGTATAGTTTTGTGAAAGAATTTTCGGCAAAGTTTCAGTCGACTTATGTAGGTCCAATTTATTTGATTTAGGCCTAACTAGAAATGCTTCAGCTTGACCCGTAGCAACATAAGTATCAAGCGCCTGATGAACGTCAACTTTACGTTTATTAATTAGTGTATGAAATAATTTCTCAAGCATTCCTCTGTTGCTGTATATACCCTTTGGGGAAATGTCATATTTCGTAAACTCAAATTCAATGTTACTTATTGACATTTTCTTAAGCAATAGTTCAAAAAAATGCCTCGTGTTTTGTAGCTGTCATGTTGTTGGTTATAGTAATTGAAAATAAACAATATCATTTGTTTTCGTTAGATACGAAATGTCAACATAAAATCTCCGTGAAAATGCAATATTTAAAACTTAAAATGCGTATTAAATACTGTGGGTACTCACGAGATAACGGTACCTGAGGTTTTCAATGCTTCCTAGCTATCTTTTAAACACTAAATTCATGTATAAAAACTCAATGAAACAACAATTCAAATCATTTAAATGATATTACCAAAAATGCACCATTTAAACTGAAACTAGTCACAGCCTTGCTATATATGCATATATGCATAGCATATATGCTATATGATATTATTGGGAGGAAATACATTTTGTACAATAACATCTTGCACCTGGATGATATTGTCTTCTTTCCATAATAGTTTACGTACACTTTGGTAAAATTTGTCTGCTAATATAATTCTCCTTGATATTTCAGCATCTAGTTTTGCGTCTTTTCTTAGTATACTTCCGAGGTATTTAAATGCTTCTGCAATGGCCAACTCTTTTCCCCGTAGTATTATCCACTTTTGATTTTGTTTACTTTTCTTTGTTAAACTATTAATGTTTCACTCTTTTTGATGCTTATTTTCATGTTAAACTTCAGGGTTTCCTCATTCCATCTATCTCTACGCTCTTCTGGACTTCTTCAATGGAATCTCCCCATCTCACTATATCATCTGCAAATATCATCGTTTTAGGACGTTTCACTTTCTGTGGGTTCAACTTTACGCAGAATGTTATCCATAACAATGGTAAATAATGTAGGTGACATCACACTACCTTGCCGTAGCCCACTGTTTAATTCAAACCAAGTAGTTCTACCAAATGGTGTTTGAACACTGCTCTTTGTTGTGACATATGTGCTTTGAATTCTTGTTGGATGAGCGTAGCGAGCGAAGCGAAGATTCCATTTCACTACACTGGAGAAAAAAATCCGGAATGTTTTTTTTTCTTTCTTTATTTTTATTTTTTTTGTATTTTTTGTGTGTCTGTGAACACGATTCCGGCTAAACCAATACTCCAATTGCGATGAAATTTTATGGAGGTCTATGAAATCTCTGAACGAAGAACTGCACGGAGGGAAAAACCGATCGAAAAATTATTTCTCATGAAAATCGCAATTTTACGATTTTTTTCGATTTTTAAAAAAATTCTTCGACTTATAACATCTACATGCTTTATCCGATTGTAACGATTTTTTCACAGAACCTTAATTTTATGAATTAATATATTCGTGTGAAATTTGAGCGTAATCGAAAATTATCTATTAAAAAAATCGCAATTTTACGCTTTTTTCGTTTAAAAAAATTACGCTCATCCATCAACGCGGCGGGACTTAAGCGTTTTCCTAGTTATTAGACTCTGTTCTACTTCTGCATCTTTTAAGCATTCCCAAGCTTTTGCTCTTGGGACACTCATATGCTTTTTCTAAATCCAAGAAGACCATGAACATTTCTTCTCCCTTTTCCCACTTTTTTTCCATTATTTGTCTGAGCGCAAATATGAGATCAATGGTTGAGCGGCCAGCTCTAAACCCATATTGTTCCTCTCTCAAACTTGGCTCTACTTGTTGTCGTAGTCTTCGATCTAGTATTTTCTCGTATATCTTTGCACACTGGCTCATCAGAGTTATCCCTCTATAATTTTTACACTTCTTCCTGTCCCCTTTCTTAAATGTTAGCACTATAATTCCTTTCCCCCAGTCATCTGGTACCTTCTTTTCTTTCTATGCTGCACTGCTCACTCTCCACATCCAACCTATGCTGCATCCCCTGCAGCCTTGATCATCTCTACAACTATTTCATCCTCTACCGAAGCTTTACCATTTTTCATGGCTTTTACTGCTTCAACTACTTCCCGTCTTGATATTTCATTTCCTATTATTTCTTCTATTTCTTCCTCATTGGTGTTTGGAAAGATTTCTATTGTTTGGTCCCCTTCCTGAGTTTGGTTATGGTTAGTATCAGGTAACCTAGGCATATTAAGTAGGTTTTTGAAATATTTCTTCCACATGTTTTTCACTTCTTTTGGGTCAGTAACAAGTGATTCATTGTTGTCGGTCAGGTATCTTGTGATTTCTTCTGTTTTTCTTTTGCTTCTCATTAGTCCATATAATAATTTCTTATTTGTATCAAAGTCCTTCTCTAATTTGTCTGCAAATATCTCCATTGTATTTTTCTTTTCTGCCATTAACTATTTTTTTAGCTTCATATTTATACTTTTGTACTTTTCTTTCATTTTCTTTAGTCCTGGTTTTTATCCTTTTCCTTTCGGGCTACATTTTTGCGTTTTACAGCTTCCACATATTTCTTCAGCACTACTAATAAATACTGACTTAAGTAATTTCCACTCCTCATCTACTGATAACAAATCATGTGTTGGATACTTTTCCTCTACAGCTCTTCTACTCTTCTACTCTCTTCAGCTTACATATATATATATATCAAACACCCTTTTCCAACATTCGTCGGGTCGGGGGGTGACGAGTCACCAGTTTCTCGGGCTATCTTCTAGTGCTTGCTAGCCAGGCTCAGCACCCCTCATCTTCTTCCTCGTTTTCTTCCATAACCGGCATTTCTAATAATTCTCTCCACTTCTTCCTGTCCTCCCAGAGTCTTTCTTCATTAACCCTATCCCTACATAATACAGCAAATTAATTATGCAAAACATACAACATACAAGAAAAGACAGATCGATACAAAACTGGATTAGAATTCCCGTGAAATTATCACGGACATACAACGAGAGAATGAATAATTCACACGCCAGCGAGAGCGAATGTGAAGAAAATGCGTACGGAATCACGGACAGACGAGAGAACAACTTCACACGCCAGCGAGAGCGAATGTGAGCAAAATGCGTACAGAATAGAGAGAAAAACAGAACATAGGGCGTCTTAACCGGAATATACAGAATAGCACAGTGCAAACGAGAAGGGTGACCAAAAGATGCTTGAAACTGATAACATCCTGGCTCGGATGGACCAAAAGATGTTTGAGCCGTGGCCCTGAGAAAAGTGGTCATTTGTGGACTGTATAATTGAAATGAGCTAGCAACTGCACTTACCCAAGATGTAATGCGGGCGTGATAATGAGGTGCAGGGCATGGTCGGCATGGTGGCGTAGTTGGGGGCACACCACGTAACAGATAGGAAAGAAATAAAGAAGCTCGAGCTTAGAAGTAGGAAGAGAGAATGAAATAAGAAAAGTGCCTGGAAGGCATCGAACCCAAGACTGCTGTAGCAACTGGAAGGCGAACGTATTGTGAGAGCTTGGTGAATGGGCTTGAAGTCGGGCGACGTGAGAACGGAGATGAATTGATGCACTGTACTTGGCACTGATGGAATGTAGTTGAGAAATAGTGATATGAGAATGCGAAGAAGAGAAATTTGATCTGCTCTCTGAGCAGCCAAGAGAACGAACTTCACCCTGTTAAGGCAGACGGGCAACTGACAATGAGGTCTATAGGCTCGACAGAAGAGATAACAAACTAGTCATACTGAGGGGAAAAGCGGGGAAAACAGGGTGAATCAAATCACAAAGAGAATAATACGAGAGACAGTACGCGAAATATAAACAAACCTAGAAACTATACTATGAACTAAGAACATTGGCGCGAACAGTAACAGTTGATTTTCTTTTCACAAATCCATGCTGACTTGATATGTAGTCTGCCACATGATTATTTAATCTTTTAAAATTGAGACCATCAAAAACTTTTGAAAATATGTCTAATAACGAAATAGGCCGATAATTAGTCACTGAAAATAATAATTCAAAATTTAAAAATTTAACGCAAATAAGATTAACTGCACCCTAATCTTAAAATAAAGCTTAACCTTCGCTAAAAAAATTAAAACGGGTGTAACGTTAGCATGTTTCCATCGTGAGGGAAAAGTTTCTTCATTTAAAGCACTGTTAAATATTTTTGAAAGTGGAATAGATAATGCATTTCTACAGTGTTTGATCACATTTACCGGTATTTGGTCTGGCCCAGGCGATTTGTCATTAACAAGTTTGCCAAGGCTATCTTCCACTTCTTTTCAAGAAACATTGAAACTGGACAGTTCACTATCAATCTGGTCAAAGAGATTAGGTAGAACCATATTTCCTTGTGATTTCGGAGTGAAAGTTGTTTTAAAAAACTCCGCAAAAAGCTGGCAGCACGATTCTACACTTTTCGCAGTTATACCATTATATTTCACTTCAATAGGTATCCTTCTTGATCTAGTTTTCTCTTGACAAAGCTCCACACCAATTTGGGGGTTTCTGGAATTTTTGCTTCAATGTTGTGAAGGTTATTGACGATATTTCATGTTTTTTAGTTGTTTGAAGTTAGTTCTTTGATTTTGATGATCAACTTTATGACAATCCAAACCGGTTCTTTTGAACATTTGATAAGCTCTGTTCTTACGTTTTAATGCTGCAAGAACATGTTTATCATACCAAACTGGATATTTATTGTTGTTGACTTTAGGCACTGGCACTGTTTTGGATATTGTTGCGTTCAAAAGATTATTGAATAAGTCACCCTTGTCGTTCACATCTGTCAATAGATCCATTCTATCCCAGTCACACTCATTTAGATTATCACGAAGTTTATTTAAGTCAGCCTTCGTCCAGTTCTATGTCTCACGTCCTGATGGTTTGTCGTTCAACTTCATATGTGGAAAAACAAGATGACACCAAAATGGAAAATGGTCAGAAATAACTGCTGGTTCAACCTTTATGGCGGTAACCTCGGCATCCGGATTATTTACAAATAATAGATCAAGGAAGTGGTTATTACTGGTAGGAAACAAGACTTTTTGTGATAGGTTGGCTTCACTTATAAATTCAATGAACATCTGGTTCACTACAGAGTTTTTGTTGGTAATCGAGTCCAGGTCAGTTGTGTCATCTTGATGTTTAAGCAGGGCGCGCACCACAGCGGCTCGGCTCGGTTCCGTGGCCAGAGTGGTGTGATTAATCGCTTCGGTACCGTCCCAAGTGCCGCGCACTATACGCTCCGCTCGGAACCGAGCGACCAGGTGCTACACTCGGTTCACCAGTTCCATTCTGTTTCTCGACCTCATAGTAGGACAATTTTTATAAGCGGTGATCTCTTTAATTGGAACTGTCTTCTACCCCGTCCGGATGTACGGCCAAGTTGCTCGCTCGAGCAATCGAGGATGAACGAAACTGAGCGAAAGAGGGGAAGTTACACATGTACTGGCTGGAGCTGAGAAAGTGCGCGGTGTCTCATATGATTCAGTGCATTTCAATTTGACGCAGAATGCTGTACTAGAAGGAACCGAGCCGAGCCGCTATGGTGCGCGCCCTGCTTTAGACTTCCAAGTAATATCTGGTAGATTGAAGTCACCACACAACATTATATTGTCCGTATGTCGAAGTGTTGATTCCAATTTCAAAACGTTGTCCCTAACCTTTTCAATGAGCAATGGTGTTGCCTAAGGGATATAAACAGACCCTATACATAGACTGGATTTCAGGTTCGTTTTTATTTCAACCCACATCATTTCTGAGTCAGCTGTTTCGAACTCCTCCCGTCGATTAGAAGTCACTTTTGTGTTGACAGCAATAAGAACTCCCCCTCCTTTCCTTTTACCTGCACTTGGAATGCGGTTATAAATAAATAATAATAAATACATTTTATTTAGAGTCTACCCAATCAGTTATATAACTGATTTTCAGTGGGGGACTTTAAATCAAAGCGACCAAGCCAACCCTGCAGGCCCCGACGCAATCGACGAGCGAGTGATAACCAACCAAAGATTGATATTTTTAATAGGAAACATAGCAATCAGTCGTATGGACAGTGCGAACACCCGCGAATCAACGCCAGAATCAACAGGGCCGACTCAGAACAACTCTGAAATTTATTATGTGCTTCGTTGCTAGGACGGCTCCAAAGTCACCGTTTACAAACTCCTAAGACAAGAACTGATGGACTTAAGTCCAAATCAGAAGTAAAAAACTTCTGACTTTAGCGGGAATCGAACCCTGGACCTTCTGCATTGGAAGCAGATACGCTAACCACAAGTCCAACGAGCCAACGAGTTTTTTCTATGCACCTCATATTGACTGGAAATAAATAAACACAAATACAACACAAAAACATAAATATATTTGTGAAGCCATGATTCAGTTAAGCAAATGATATCACATTCATTGTTGCCGCAAAAAACCTGTTAAACTCACTAAGTTTATCAGTACGGTACCTGAAATACCTCTGGCATTCATGTAATAAACAGACAATTCAGCTTTTTGCTGGTTGACTGTAGGGCCTGTTTTTTTTTTATTTATTTATTTATTGTTTTAACACATTGATGTGTTATAGGTTGCTAAAAGAGGGCATAGCCCCATTCACATTTTAGTGTCTAGCAACCTACTCAATACTAATACTAATACATTGCAATTAAATTAATTAAAAATACATTATACAATTATAGAAAACAATGTGTGTGTAGACATGTAAAAAGTGAGGGTGATAAAATTATGACAAACATGAATGGTATTGTGAATAGAATAAAATTATCACGTGAATATCACCACATAATGCTAGTAACAGTGCAATTGCAGGAATTAATCCATTAATCCTAAGATTATAGGATCAATTATATAGATTATAAATAGGAAGTGGGCCTAGGAGCGTGCCCTGTGGAACCCCATATTTAATTGTGCGAGGTGTGCTAATGCAGCATTAGCACACCTTATAATAGCATTAGTAATGCTATTATCTGTTTTTAAGGATTGAGATCTATCAGTGAGGTAACTAGTTATTAAATTCAGGCAATTTCCTCAAGTTTGTGAAGTAGCGTTTTGTGATCTACTGTGTCAAACGCTTTCAAAATCAAGTAGAACTACGAGTGAGTTTTGAGATCTGTCAATAGCTTCATATATGTTGCCTGTAAGCTCGTAGATTGCGTTTTCAGTCCTTAGACCTTGTCTGAAGCCAAACTGAATATGTGATTAAATGTTATACTTGTTAAGGAAGTCAAAGATTTGCAATTTTATACACTTTTCCAGTATTATAAAAAAATGAAACTACGGTATATAACAGGTAGTAACGTTATAAATATAAATCATTGGACTTTTTCACTGTTAGTTAACAAAATATTTATTTTAATGTGATATTTCGATTTCTTTACAGAAATCTTTATCATATTTATATATATATATATATATATGTTTAATTTTAAGTTTTCGCGGGTATATGTTAAATAATTATTGTCGAATGGGGCTTTTCTCCGCGAAGAATAACAAGGAGGTTCACACTTACCCCTCCCTGCCCGACGTTTCGGAGAAGTCACATTCTCCATCTTCAGGGGCGACGTGTCGACAGAGACTTGTTGCCTAGGGCCTGTCCACTCGCAGACTGATCAATCCTCACGACGTCGTTAGATCTCGATTGGTTTACGTGTACGTCACTCGTCGATTTATCTAATTTCGTTCTACTCCTCGTCATAGGTCCGGTTTTGGTTGTAGTGACGTCAGCAACAAGACGGCTCTGTTTACGTGTTGACGTCACTACATTACAGGTGCTGTCAGGAAGTGGCACATGTGGTGGCGGACGTGGTTTTTGTTGGTGAAGCTGTAAAACGGGCTTCCAGGACGGAGGCAGTCTTTGTCCATCATCTTGTTTATTGAGACTCGTCGGTCGCTTCTCAATCTCGATAGCCTCACGGATAATTCGTACTGGGAGCTCTTTGATAGATGCTAACATACTGGTATTTTCAAAGTTAATAAGATGGCTGGTCTTCTTGGCGTGTTGGGCTAAACCAGACGTCTCTTTGCCACTGTTGACAGCAGCACGGTGTTCTTCCCGTCTTACTGATATGCGTCGGTTAGTTTGTCCTACATACACCTCGTCACAGGATGCACAAGGCACCTCATAAACACCCTGAGCCTCGAGGGGTATGTGCTCTTTAGCATTGCGTAACATTGTACTAATCTTCCTATAAGGGCGATAGGTCGTTTTCACGTTATGTTTTCTCAACAACTTGCCTATTTTTTCCGACGTTCCCCGTAAGTATGGAAGATGCACAAAAGCTAGCGGTTTTTCTTCTTGTTTGGGTTTGCGTACTTTAGCAGTTAGAGTATTTTTTAAGGCCCTGCTAATAGTAGTATTAGAATATCCGTTTTTCAAAAGAATATTACGAAGGTCACATGTTTCTTTGTCTAGATGTTCATTGTCGGAGAGTTTCACGGAACGAGAAGTGAGAGAGTTGACCACCGCGTTTAATTGGGCGGGGTGATGATGTGAGAGGGCATTAAGGTATCTACCTGTGTTGGTAGGTTTCCTATACAGAGTGTGGCCCAGCGTTCCATCCTCTCTTTTATAAACACAAACATCTAGGAACAGAAGACGTCCGTTCTCTTCTATCTCCATAGTACACTTGATATTAGGATGTAACCTGTTTATAAGTGTTAACAAGTCATTAAGTTTATTAATCCCATGGGGCCAAATAAGAAAGTAGAAGAAATATATATATGTATATATATATATATATATTTATATTTATTTTTGTTTGATAAAGATTTCTGTAAAGAAATCGAAATCATATTTATATGATATATATATATATGTTTAATCTTGGCTTTATAGTAGGCGACTATGACGCTGTTATGTAGACAGAAATTAAAAAAGTAGCTTACACCCCGGTGTAGCACTTTTTTAATTTCTGTCTAAAGTACTTACATATATATATATATATATATATATATGTTTTGTCTTAAGCTTTCGTGATCCATGGTTAATGTTTTAAGTATCTTTACGGTAAATAATCACGCACAGTATTATAAAAATTAATGTTTTAAGTATCTTTACGGTAAATAATACTGTGCGTGATTATTTACCGTAAAGATACTTAAAACATATATATATATATATATATATATATATATATATGTATATATTAGTACTTTAGATAGAAATTAAAAAAGTGACTACACCGGGGTACAGCGTCATAGTCGCCTACTATAAAGCCAAGGTAAAACATCATATGTATATATATATATATTAGAATCACAATTGTAATTACACAATTGTCATCAGGACGACTCGTCCTGATGACGGGGCCCAGAGCGGTCCAGAAACGTTGACATGGGTAAGTCAAATCGACGTGGCGAAATAACCCGACAAGTTTACAATTGTGATTCTAATACTTCGGGCCACGAAAGCCTTAAAAACTTAATATATATATATATATATATATATATATATATACTACTGTATCTACTATAAAGCCAAGGTAAAACATCATATGTATATATATATTATTTGACGAGTGTATTAAACTACTAACCGAGGTCTATATTTTTAACACTTACTTGTGTGAATTTTCGGAGACGTCCGTCTCCATCGTCAGAGAAAGAAGAACCACACAAAGAAGAAACAGACGCGCCCGCCCCCTTCTAACTTGTCGGCGAGCGAGATGGCAACCCTCAATAAATTAAAGCGTGACGCGTCGGTCAAAATCCTCCCAGCTGACAAGGGAAACACCACAGTTGTTATTGACACAAACGATTATAATAGCAAAATGACAGATATTCTTACATCTACATCTTATCAAAAGATGCCTAAAGACCCGACCAAACAAATAGAAACTAGGATGTACAACCTCATAAGGAAAACACGATTACCGCAAGTAGTACGCACACGCCTCACACCACGCAATAGTAAAACACCTCACGTGTACGGACTTCCAAAGATACATAAACTGAATGTCCCACTAAGACCCATAGTAAGCGCCAGGAACTCTCCATGTGAAAATCTATCAAGATATCTTCTTCTAATCCTAAAACCATTAGCGGGATCAACCATCTCATTTGTCAACAATACTAACGACTTTGTGTCCTCGATCAAGGATCGAACCTGGGACTCTGAAGTCATTCTAGTAAGTTTCGATGTGATTAACCTTTTTCCTTGAGCTGAAACTTTAAAGATAGTTGAAAAAACGGTTAAGATCGGACCCGAAACTTAAAGAGAGAACAACTGTCCCGATAAACAGCCTGATGGAGATGTTGACAATATGCCTTGTTGAATGCTACTTCAGGTTTGAAGATGATATTTACCGCCAAGTGAAGGGGTTGGCCATGGGTTCACCTCTCTCTCCATTGTTGGCCAACATATACATGGAAGACTTTGAAGATAAGGCCATAGAATCATATACTTTCAAACCCGAAATGTGGAGTCGGTACGTGGACGATGTATGGGCTGTCTGGACACACGGTCAAGAGGAGCTGGACAGTTACTTGGAGCATCTTAACTCACAGTCAAAGGATATACAATTCACTATGGAAGTTGAAAACAATAATTGTCTCCCCTTCTTGGACATTCTAATCACAAAATCAGTTACCGACAATGGGAACAAAATCACAACTAAATTAGCTACCTCAATCTACCGAAAGCCCACTCACACAAACCAATATATAAATTTTAAATCAAATCACCCGTTATCAGTCAAGAAAGGCATAATCAGCTGTTTAAACCGCTAGGGCACAAAACAACTGCTCGGACCCAATTAGCTTGAAAACAGAACAACAATTACTGGCAGACGTTTTCACAGCTAATGGGTATCCTAAAAAGCTAACAACTGATGTTTTAAACAGTCATGCCACTAAACAAAAACGTAAAGAGGACATACCACGCACTACAATGTCGATACAATATATTCCTGGATTTTCTGAAAAATTCCGTCGCATCACGAAGAAGTTTAATGTCAGAACTGTATTCAAATCATCACACACGTTACGTAGCATAATTTCGAAAACAAAACCCAGCGATCCAAAAGAAGAGTCAAGAAATGTAATTTACACCATACCGTGTGACTGTGAACAAGAGTACATTGGGGAAACATCAAGACCAGTAAACATCCGCATAGGTGAACATAAAAAAAACAATAGAAGGGAAGACAGGATGCCATCAAAATTAAAAGATCATTTCGACGTGTGCAAGGAAAACATCAATTGGGAGGGGGTTAAAATAATCTTAAAAGAAGAGAATGCCGACATTAGGAAGAGAAAAGAAGCTGCAGTCATGTCATGCATTGAAAATGTAATTAGCCAGGCCACAAAAGAATTCAGCCCCATATGGCGCAATCTAGTCAGGGAAGAAGTCACTAGGGCACAACAACATGGGTGGAAGCCTCCGGAAACACAGTGAGATTGCCAGTGTGTCAGTGTCTGACGATGGAGACGGACGTCTCCGAAAATTCACACAAGTAAGTGTTAAAAATATAGACCTCGGTTAGTAGTTTAATACACTCGTCAAATAATATATATCCGGGTCAAATAGCTTCTGAAAATAATATGTATATATATATATATATATATAATATATATATATATTAAGTTTTTAAGGCTTTCGTGGCCCGAAGTATTAGAATCACAATTGTAAACTTGTCGGGTTATTTTGCCACGTCGATTTGACTTACCCATGTCAACGTTTCTGGACCGCTCTGGGCCCCGTCATCAGGACGACTGACTGCTGAAGCTCTCGCTCGGACTAGTTGAGTCGGAAGTAGATGCGCAGTTGTTGATACTGCGCATCGTCATCAAACACTGCCTAATAGTAAAGTTATAAGCACGTGACCACACGTGTTTGTCAAGGTAAAATATCGTTATTTCTCATTAGCGCGTGACATAGCACGTGTTGTCATAGTTTTCCTATTAAAGTTCGTATTTAAAACTTCACACGCGGGCGTTACAAATTTAACACTCAAGTGGTTAACTGCACTGCCACTTGGTTCACTACCCTGTCCACGAGTTCTCAAACGTGTCATTATAGTATTGTTATTTAAAAGCCTATCCTTATCGTTAGAAATTAAAACGTTAGAGTTTAAAACACTAGAATTAGCTATGACTGTGGCCTGTGTGGTGTTGTCCCCCGTTTCAGACGATTTCAAGGCTGGTGCTAACGGAGTCAAAAATGTAGCAGATTGAGTAACTTTGATTGCCGGTAACCAAGTATCACTAATCCTATAAAGACCTTTATTGTCATCAGCGTTGATATTGTGAGGTTTCTTTATCACTTCAATGGCTTCCCGAATTAATCTGGGCCACAACCTATTCTCTTGTTTAAGTATTTTGACTTCATTAAAATCAAATGCGTGAGTACTGTCAGTAATATTGTCGACCGCATGTTTAGCTACAGCCGATAAGTTAACTTCAGCCCGCCTACAATTTCCTTTGTGATCCCTTATCCTGTCCTGCACTGTTCTCCCAGTTTGTCCAATGTAGACCACCCCACACTTACAGGGTACTTCATACACTCCCGGCGCCTGGATTCTTGGGCGTACATCTTTTACCGATCTGTGTAAGTGACTTATTTTTTGTAGAGGCTTAAAAACAGTCCGTATATTGTGGTGTGATAACAGCCTTCCGATGCGATCTGTTGTTTTATCAATATAAGGCAACACGGCAGTAGCTAATTCTTTCACTTTATCACTATCACCGGACGAGTCGTACTTCACTTGAGATTGTCTATTAAATGCTCTTACAATATCCTTACTTTTGTACCCATTATTGATCAGTGTTTTGGTGAGGAAACACTTTTCCGATTTAAAGTTCAACTTGTCAGATATACGTATAGCTCTGTTAGCAAGAGAGTTGACAACCGATTGCTTCTGGGCAGGCGGGTGATGTGAATCAGCCTTAAGATAACGGTTCGTATGTGTTTGTTTACGATACACAGCGTGACCTATTGACCCATCGTTCCTCTTAATTGTCAGAACGTCTAGGAAAGCTAACCTGTCGTCTTTTTCCACTTCGATAGTGAACTTGATATTCGGGTGACGACTATTCAGATGAATGAGGAACTCGTCTAATTTCTCTCTACCATGTGGCCAGATAGCATATACATCGTCAATGTACCGTAACCATAATTTAGGTTTTAAACATGAGGACTTGATGGCTTCAACTTCAAAATCCTCCATGTAAAGATTGGCAATAACCGGAGAAATGGGAGATCCCATAGCTGCACCTTCTTTTTGTTCATAATACACACCCTCATACGTGAAATAAGTGTTAGTAAGGCAGATTTGTACTAGATCTGCAATAGGTGCTGATGTCAACTTCCTTACCACGTCAACAGCTATGTCTATTGGTATACGAGTGAAGAGTGACGTAACATCAAAGCTGACGAGAATATCATGGGGATCAAGTTTTACCTCTTTCAACAAGTCAATGAAATGAAAAGAGTTCTTCACATAAGAAGCAGCTTGCGGAACAAAATGTTGTAACTGTTTAGCCAAATGCGATGCTAACTGTTGTGAGGGTGCACCTATAGCATACACACAACATACCTAACACATACGAACCGTTATCTTAAGGCTGATTCACATCACCCGCCTGCCCAGAAGCAATCGGTTGTCAACTCTCTTGCTAACAGAGCTATACGTATATCTGACAAGTTGAACTTTAAATCGGAAAAGTGTTTCCTCACCAAAACACTGATCAATAATGGGTACAAAAGTAAGGATATTGTAAGAGCATTTAATAGACAATCTCAAGTGAAGTACGACTCGTCCGGTGATAGTGATAAAGTGAAAGAATTAGCTACTGCCGTGTTGCCTTATATTGATAAAACAACAGATCGCATCAGAAGGCTGTTATCACACCACAATATACGGACTGTTTTTAAGCCTCTACAAAAAATAAGTCACTTACACAGATCGGTAAAAGATGTACGCCCAAGAATCCAGGCGCCGGGAGTGTATGAAGTACCCTGTAAGTGTGGGGTGGTCTACATTGGACAAACTGGGAGAACAGTGCAGGACAGGATAAGGGATCACAAAGGAAATTGTAGGCGGGCTGAAGTTAACTTATCGGCTGTAGCTAAACATGCGGTCGACAATATTACTGACAGTACTCACGCATTTGATTTTAATGAAGTCAAAATACTTAAACAAGAGAATAGGTTGTGGCCCAGATTAATTCGGGAAGCCATTGAAGTGATAAAGAAACCTCACAATATCAACGCTGATGACAATAAAGGTCTTTATAGGATTAGTGATACTTGGTTACCGGCAATTAAAGTTACTCAATCTGCTACATTTTCGACTCCGTTAGCACCAGCCTTGAAATCGTCTGAAACGGGGGACAACACCACACAGGCCACAGTCATAGCTAATTCTAGTGTTTTAAACTCTAACGTTTTAATTTCTAACGATAAGGATAGGCTTTTAAATAACAATACTATAATGACACGTTTGAGAACTCGTGGACAGGGTAGTGAACCAAGTGGCAGTGCAGTTAACCACTTGAGTGTTAAATTTGTAACGCCCGCGTGTGAAGTTTTAAATACGAACTTTAATAGGAAAACTATGACAACACGTGCTATGTCACGCGCTAATGAGAAATAACGATATTTTACCTTGACAACACGTGTGGTCACGTGCTTATAACTTTTACTATTAGGCAGTGTTTGATGACGATGCGCAGTATCAACAACTGCGCATCTACTTCCGACTCAACTAGTCCGAGCGAGAGCTTCAGCAGTCAGTCGTCCTGATGACGGGGCCCAGAGCGGTCCAGAAACGTTGACATGGGTAAGTCAAATCGACGTGGCAAAATAACCCGACAAGTTTACAATTGTGATTCTAATATATATATATATATATATATGTTGTAATTGTCTTCCGGGACATTCCGCCGCTTGTTTGAGTTTGCTGCTACAGACCTTTGTCTGTCGCCTGGCACTCGACGTTTCGCCAGAATCACATCTGGCATGATCACGAGTCACTCACTGTACGTCTTCCTTCTTCAAGAACACGCACTCGACTGACAGTCTCCAACCCAACTGCGCGCGTCCTCGATCGAGTTTGCATGCCTCCTATTGTGGTGGAAATAGGTGCGGGGCGGCGAGGTTGTATTGGAAATGCAGAGATTTGTACTGTGTTGCTCGAGGAAGGCTCTTGTGTAGTAGCGTTTGTTGTGTCTGAAGGTGGTATGTGTTTGTTTACCACTTGGTATTGGACCAAGATTGGTTTCCATGCTGTTGCCAGTCTCTGGGCATCATCTCGCTTGTTAATGTTGCAGGGACGTTTTTCTATCCGATGGCTTCGCGTATGATACGAGGGTAATATACAGGGGCTACTGCTCAGGACACAAAACACCTCTCAGACCGATAGTTAGCTCGATCGATTCTCCGACCCAGCCACTAGCTAGATACCTTGCCAAACAACTACAACCGTACGTGGAGGACGCAGAGTCGTATGTCAAGAATGCAGAACACTTCATCAACAGTTTAGCTAACACAACCATGGAAGAAGGTCATCTACTAATAAGCCTTGATGTTGTATCGCTGTTCACTCAGATCCCTGTCCAGGAAGCTCTTGAATCAATTCGGAAAACTTACAACCCTCCTGATCACATCATGGAGTTGTCGGAACATTGTCTTGCTAACACCTACTTCATGTTTGACGCAGTCAGGTACAAACAAATTGAAGGCGCGCCAATGGGTTCACCACTCTCGCCTGTAATAGCCAATCTCTTCATGACCATCTTTGAAACACAAGCGTTGAAAAGGGCAAAACTGAAACCCATCCATTGGCGCCGCTACGTTGACGATATATTCTGCATATGGCCCCATGGTAGGGAGATGTTACCTGAGTTCCTTACTTATCTGAATAGCCTCCACCCAACATCCAATTCACGATAGAAGTTGAGGAGAACGGCCAGCTACCATTCCTAGATGTGTGCCTGATAAGAAGAGCTGATGGAAATCTGGGCCACACGGTTTACCGTAAACCTACGCACACAAACAGATACCTTAATGCTGCATCTCATCATCATCCAGCCCAACTCAACTCTGTGGTGAACACACTGACCACACGCTCTATACGACTATCAGATTCTGATCACTTAGCGTCGGAGAAGAAAACTCTGCGGGAGACCCTATGTGCTAATGGCTACTCACATTACAACATAACAAAAGCATTCAAACGTCAACCTAAAGTCAGTGACGGAGGAGAAATAGAACAAGAAAAACACCGTGCAACAGCTTATCTGCCTTATATCAAAGGTACAACAGATAAAGTCAGTAGACTGCTCAGGGTTCACAACATCAAGACCACTTTCAAAGCACATCGCAAAATCAACACCATGCTAAGAAGTGCAAAGCAGTCAATCCCTCTGGAGTCGCAAGGAGTCTACGAGGTCCCCTGTGGTTCGTGCCCCCAAGTCTATGTGGGCCAAACAAATAGGAGAATATCGGCTAGAGTGAAGGAACACGAACTCGCAGTAAGACAGGACAAAGCAACATCCGCATTAGCTCAGCATGTAAGGAAGGAAGGCCATTGGATAGACTTTGCCAACACTAGAACTCTAGCAGTAGCCCCTGTATATTACCCTCGTATCATACGCGAAGCCATCGAGAAGAAAAACGTCCTGCAACATACACAAGCGAGATGATGCCCAGAGACTGGCAACAGCATGGAAACCAATCTTGGTCCAATACCAAGTGGTAAACAAACACATACCACCTTCAGACACAACAAACGCTACTACACAAGAGCCTTCCTCGAGCAACACAGTACAAATCTCTGCATTTCCAATACAACCTCGCCGCCCCGCACCTATTTCCACCACAATAGGAGGCATGCAAACTCGATCGAGGACGCGCGCAGTTGGGTTGGAGACTGTCAGTCGAGTGCGTGTTCTTGAAGAAGGAAGACGTACAGTGAGTGACTCGTGATCATGCCAGATGTGATTCTGGCGAAACGTCAGTGCCAGGCGACAGACAAAGGTCTGTAGCAGCAAACTCAAACAAGCGGCGGAATGTCCCGGAAGACAATTACAACATACAATACGTCCGCGAAAACTTAAGAACAAACATATATATATATGTATATATATATATGTAGTATCGGGTTTTGGGGTTTTTGTCCACGTGTAGTGTTTGTTAGGTGGTGGTACATACCTTTTAAAACAACGTTTCGCTGGATAATCCTCCAGCATCTTCAGGTTATGACAGGACCGGGCTTGCCTCTCTGCTTCCTCGTCGCTGGGCGGGCTCGGACTGTATCGTTCTCTCTGTGGGTGCGCGCGCAGTCAGTTTGCACGGACTGGTTTGGCTGTGTTGCGTCATTGTTGTCATCGTGTTTCTTCTTCCCTGCTTCTTGTGATGGGCCCGGAAAATATATTTTCAACCGACCCCGGTGACGCAACGTTTTCCCCGTGTTGAGGTATGTTTGTTTGTCTTGTTGGATTGTCACTGGCACGTGTTTCTTGTTTGGGCAGAACTGGTATCCAAGATGACGGAAGACTACGACTATCATTTTGTTTGTTTAAGCTCTCAGGTCTCTTTCAATCTCAATCGCTTCTCTAATTATTCTTGGTTGAAGATATTCAATGCTCGCCAACACTTTAGAGCTGTCAAAATCTATCGCGTGTCCAAGTTGTTTGACGTGTTGTGATAAGGCTGAGTTGTTATCTCCTTTCGAGACGGCTAATCGGTGTTCGGCTAAACGTGATGATATTCTCCGACCGGTCTGGCCTACATATGTCGATTCACATTCTCCACAAGGTATCTCGTAAACTCCGTGACTTTCAAAAGGAATGCTTTCTTTGACTTTTCTTATCATCGAGTTTATTTTTCGGTCTGTGTTGAAAACTGTTCTTATGTTTTCTTTTCTCAATAATCTGCAGATGTGATCAGTAGTCCCCTTAACGTAGGGCAAGAACGCTGTGGATAGAGGTTTCTCTATCTCCTCTTCTGTTTTTTGCTTAGGGACATGGCTCATCGCTTTAGCTATACACCTGTGTGAAAACCCATTGGATTGCAGAGCTTGGCGAAGTATACATGTTTCTTGTTGTATGTTAGTCTCGTCAGCCAATCTTTTCGATCGTAATAGCCAAAGTTTTAGCTACCGCGTCTAACTGTGATGGATGGTGGTGGGATGAAGCATTGAGATACCTGTTTGTGTGCGTGGGCTTTCTGTAAACTGTGTGCCCTAGAGTACCGTCTATGTGCTTCGTTACGAGAACATCTAGGAAAGCCAGACTGTCATTTTCCTCTACTTCCATGGTAAACTTTATGTTAGGGTGTTGGCTGTTGAGGAAGTTGAGAAAAATGTATAAATCTTCCTTGCTGTGTTGCCATACGGCATAAATGTCGTCTATGTACCTGTACCACACTAGAGGTTTCAGGGGAGCTGACTTCAGAGCCTTGACTTCCAAGTCGACCATAAAGAGGTTAGCAATGACAGGTGAAAGGGGTGATCCCATCGGTGCCCCCTCTATTTGTTTGTATATTTGTTTCTCATATGTGAAATAAGTGTTCATCAAACAGTGTTCTGCAAGTGTGATGAGGTGGGTAGGGGGTTTATACGTGTCTTGAATAATTTTGAGAGTCAGCTCCCCTGAAACCTCTAGTGTGGTACAGGTACATAGACGACATTTATGCCGTATGGCAACACAGCAAGGAAGATTTATACATTTTTCTCAACTTCCTCAACAGCCAACACCCTAACATAAAGTTTACCATGGAAGTAGAGGAAAATGACAGTCTGGCTTTCCTAGATGTTCTCGTAACGAAGCACATAGACGGTACTCTAGGGCACACAGTTTACAGAAAGCCCACGCACACAAACAGGTATCTCAATGCTTCATCCCACCACCATCCATCACAGTTAGACGCGGTAGCTAAAACTTTGGCTATTACGATCGAAAAGATTGGCTGACGAGACTAACATACAACAAGAAACATGTATACTTCGCCAAGCTCTGCAATCCAATGGGTTTTCACACAGGTGTATAGCTAAAGCGATGAGCCATGTCCCTAAGCAAAAAACAGAAGAGGAGATAGAGAAACCTCTATCCACAGCGTTCTTGCCCTACGTTAAGGGGACTACTGATCACATCTGCAGATTATTGAGAAAAGAAAACATAAGAACAGTTTTCAACACAGACCGAAAAATAAACTCGATGATAAGAAAAGTCAAAGAAAGCATTCCTTTTGAAAGTCACGGAGTTTACGAGATACCTTGTGGAGAATGTGAATCGACATATGTAGCCAGACCGGTCGGAGAATATCATCACGTTTAGCCGAAACCGATTAGCCGTCTCGAAAGGAGATAACAACTCAGCCTTATCACAACACGTCAAACAACTTGGACACGCGATAGATTTTGACAGCTCTAAAGTGTTGGCGAGCATTGAATATCTTCAACCAAGAATAATTAGAGAAGCGATTGAGATTGAAAAGAGACCTGAGAGCTTAAACAAACAAAATGATAGTCGTAGTCTTCCGTCATCTTGGATACCAGTTCTGCCCAAACAAGAAACACGTGCCAGTGACAATCCAACAAGACAAACAAACATACCTCAACACGGGGAAAACGTTGCGTCACCGGGGTCGGTTGAAAATATATTTTCCGGGCCCATCACAAGAAGCAGGAAGAAGAAACTCGATTACAACAATGACGCAACACAGCCAAACCAGTCCGTGCAAACTGACTGCGCGCGCACCCACAGAGAGAACGATACAGTCCGAGCCCGCCCAGCGACGAGGAAGCAGAGAGGCAAGCCCGGTCCTGTCATAACCTGAAGATGCTGGAGGATTATCCAGCGAAACGTTGTTTTAAAAGGTATGTACCACCACCTAACAAACACTACACGTGGACGAAAACCCCAAAACCCAATACTACATCAGAATCGGTCTACGAAAACCTTCGTCATAACATATATATATATGTATATATGTTACCATCTTTAAATAATTAAATTTACTTCTTTCGGTTTACCACGTATATTGTTTATTTAATCCGACGTTTCGACTGGATTTCACCAATCTTTGTCAAAGACAGTAAAGCAACTCAAGTAAAAAACCCAATATACAAAAACACTTCAAGAGGGAAACGAAACAAAAACACAATAATAACATAAAACAAACATAATAAACAAGGCAATGCAAAGAAGTTAACTAACAGGAATATTATAACATGTGGAAAGAGTTTAGAAAAACATGTCATGTTATTGATTAGATGAAGTAGGCTAGTCTGCTTGACCAGAACTTGTGGGATGATTTCTTGCTTGACTTCTTGTCCTTGGACCTTGACTTGTGGAAGGTAGCACGGTTTTGTGAATATTTTGACCAGTATGGTTAGTCTGACTTCTTGTTACGGGTCGTAGACTTACAGCAGGAGGAGTAGCAGTAGGAGGAGGAGGAGGAGAATGCGTTAATGTTCTTGGTTTATGGCAAAGGTTTATGATGGACTTCCAAGTCTGAGGTACGTGCGGGGCGCCCCGCACCTTTTCACGATATGACCTCGCCGCCCCGCACCTTCAGCCGAGACTATGTAAGGCGGGCGCTGCGTGCTTGCCAACCACTGTGACTCCAACCTCCGTAGAGTCACAGTCAACCTTGAAAATGTCTGACGTGGTACAGACGAAACGTCGGTGGACGCCCAGGTTCTGCCCTGGTTCATCTTATTTTCGACGCGGTTTTACCCAAGATCCTTGTTTTTACCATATATATATATATTTATATTTATTTTTGTTTGATAAAGATTTCTGTAAAGAAATCGAAATATCACATTAAAATAAATATTTTGTTAACTAACAGTGAAAAAGTCCAATGATTTATATTTATAACTTTTCCAGTAGTTTTGAGAAGTGTGTTAGAAGCAAAATTGGCCTGTAGTTTTCTTATTTTATCCCCAGTTTTGAATATGGGGTGATATGGTGCTCAAGACATATTTAAATGTCAAAAAAAGGCTGTCAGAATTTTAGGTCGGAAAAGTTATAGATCATCTTGCAGAAAACTTTTTGTGCAGCTGAATATATTAACCGTACCTTGCTTATACATTCTCGAAATTCTTACATTTGTCAAAGATAATCCATCTCATTTTACCCGAAACAGTTTTATACATAACCAGAATACAAGATTTAACAGTAATTTACACCAAACCCAACACAGACTCAACCTATCAAACAGAGACCTAGTTAAAGCTAGTGTTATTCTTTTTAACAATTTACCAACTAAATTAAAAGACCTCAACATAAATAGAGACAAATTTAAAATAAACGTTAAACAATATCTAATTTTTCATGGATTTTATAGTATAAAAGAATTTCAAGATGGTAAAGACTGCTCTTGTGAATATTGTATTAAAAATTTGAGGTAAAAGATAAGAGGGTAAAAATATAACGCTGAGAATTTTTTTTTGTAATTATTGTATTGTATTTAAATAGGGCCTATGAATAATTAAATGATAAGAAATTATCTTGTGAATAAAGTATTACAAATTTAATTTTGACGATAAACAACTAAAAATTGAGGACGATGAGGAAATATTATTGTTATAAATTATAATAATTATATATAATGAAATATGTAAATTTTATTTTGAATGTAAAATGAATAACATGTAATATTGTATTTTGCATGTAGAATTAAATATGTAAAATATCAGGTATTTTGTAAGTAGATTTAGAATTAGTTAAAGCGTGTTTCAAGACTTGTACATGAACTATGTATTTTTAAGTGAGCAATGCTTTTGCAATTGCTAATGAAATAAAACACATTTGAATTGAATTGAATTGAATTTTTAGAGAGTTGGGGAACGTTCCAGTTTGTATGCTTAGGTTGAAAATGTGGCATAATGGTTTAATAATGTGAATATGTAGTGCTTTTTCATTGTTTTTACTTGAATTTTGTCGAAACCTGGTGTGCTTAGATCTTTAAGATCACGGATATAGTTGATTATTTCAGATTCCGTGACCGGTTTGAGAAATATAGATTCTTTGAGAGGAATAATGTTATGGCCAGTAGGTAGTCTTTGAGCGCCTAAGTCTATTTTTGTTTTTGTTTAATATGTCATTGGCGTAGTTTTCCCCAAGTTTGGTGAAATAATCAAAATACTTCAGCTATTTGTTTGGGGTCAGATGTTGTACTGTTATTCTCTAGTTTTAGTTCGGAGATCCTAACATGAGGTTTTTTACTCGTAATCTGAAGCTCTTCATTTGTCACCTCCCACACTTTTTTATGTTTTTGCCTGCTTCCTGAAACTTATTCTGATAGTATTTTTCTTTAGTTTTCCTGATTAACTTTGTAAGGAAATTTCTATATAGCTTTTACGGTTGTTTTCGTTATGGTCAATTTGTCTGCCTTGTTTTATGTTGTTTGCATTTTCTGATTTTAGTTTTATACCCCATTTATCTCTGTGCCTAATAGCGAGGCAATTAGACCAATAGTAATCCAAGGTTTTATTTTATGATGCTTTGAACTTGTTTTTATTGTTTTAATAGTAGAGTGCTTATGAATGTACTTTTCTAAGATATCTGTAAATGAATTACAGGCTAAATCTGCAATAGGGAATATTCCACTTACTATTTTATAGTTTATTTTAATTCTTATATGTCTTAATAGTCACTGCACTTTTTTTTATTAAAAAAAAATGTATTTTGTGTAATTTAAACAAGATGTATATTGGACCCCCAGTTTGCGCGCCAAAAACGATCGTGCGCCATCTTTGGACGGTAGGCCTACTACGTCATAACTGTGTTGAGTCAAGGCCAATTTGAAACTAAATGTACATATATTTGTACATATTTACATACAGACGGCGGTGCTCGCCCATCCGCTCAACAACAAACACAACTCCACAGCCACTTAAACGATGTACATTTTCACCGAATTTTGTTTTTGTTTTTTCGTATGTGACAGGAGATTTCGCGAGATCATTGTGATAAAGAATTAAGAGCATTTTGTCTTGAATTTTTGCACTGCCTAGGAGTCCGTGGAACAAGCGTAAAACATTTCAAATCCGGAAACCAGTACCAAAATTTAGGAGCAGGTAAAAGATGTATTTTAGAATGTTATTTTCACGGGGGACACGCATGGTAACAAATAAGTCACCTATCATGGCGTCCACAAGATGGCCGCCAAAATAATTCTTAAAATTGCTGTAACTCAAGAAGTAATCATCAGATTTGGATAAACTTGGTTTTGTTTTATTCGGTTTTTTATGCTCTACAAAAATGTCATTAAAATTTTACCGTAAATACAATAGTTTTAATTATATTTATATATTATTACAATGTATTGCAATTATAGCACTATTTGGTATATATATAATTATTTATACGTAGAATTCGCTAGATTGTCATAAAATTTTCAGACTATACTAAAATAACGCCAATAATTCCAAAATTTTAAGTCCCGAAACGAAATTCTTCTAACTTTTTGATTAATTAATTAATGAAATTAAGCATTAATTAAATCCCAATTAAAAGTTTCTTATTCACGTACCAAAGTCACGTAGTGTATCACACAAGAACAATATGACCACAATGAACAAAAAAAATATTAGTTCCAAAAATTAATTCCAATCACTTTCCTATTAATTCAATTAATTCAATTAATTAAAAATAATGACAATAATCTCAATTAATTTTGTAAAATTAACACAATGTGGTCGACCTTGGGATCATTTTAAAGCTAGTTTTAAGGCACATTAATGTAATGAAAAAATTAATTAATTAAATTAATTAATCACCGAATTAATTACATTTTAGTTAAATTATCCCACTTTTGACATATGTATTGTTATGTATACCTAAAACTCGATCGATCGTCATAAAAATATACTACTTTACTGACATAATGCCAATGAATCCGAATTGTCATGTCCCGAAACAAAATTCCTATAACTTACCGATTAATTAAGAAATTAAATGAAGAATTACTTATATCTTAATAATTGTTGTTGTCACTCAATTAACACATACAAAATGCCAACAGAAGTATCAAATATAAACAATGCGAGTATAATTTTAAAGATTTATAGTCCCAAAATTAAGTTCATGCTACTTTCCTGTTAATTGAATTAATGAATGAATTAAATTAATTGATATAATCACCATGTGTTGTGTAAAATTAACACAGCCACACTGGGAACCATTTGCATGCTTATTTTACAGGGAAATAATTTTGTGGGAAATTCAATTAACAGAAAAGTAGCATGAACTTAATTTTGGGACTATTAATTTTTAAAATTATACTTGCATTGTCTATATTTGATACTTCTGTTCGCATTTTGTATGTGTTAATTGAGTGACAATAACAAATATTGAGATATAAGTAATTCTTCATTTAATTTCTTAATTAATCAGTAAGTTATAGGAATTTTGTTTCGGGACATGACAATTCGGATTCATTTACATTATGTCAGTAAAGTTGTATATTTTTATGACGATCGATCGAGTTTTAGGTATACATAACAATACATATGTCAAAAGTGGGATAATTAAACTAAAATGTAATTAATTTGGTGGTTAATTAATTTAATTAATTATTTTTTTCATTACATTAATTCGCCTTAAAACTAGCTTTAAAATGATTCCAAGTTCGACCACATTGTGTAAATTTTACAAAATTAATTGAGATTATTTTCATTATTTTTAATTAATTGAATTAATTGAATTAATAGGAAAGTGATTGGAATAAATTTTTTGAACTAATATATTTTTGGTTCATTGTGGTCATATTGTTCTTGTGTGATACACTACGTGACTTTGGTACGTGAATAAGAAACTTTCAATTGCGATTTAATTAATGCTTAATTTCATTAATTAATTAATCAAAAAGTTAGAAGAATTTCGTTTCGGGACTTAAAATTTTTGATTTATTGGCGTTATTTTAGTATAGTCTGAAAATTTTATGACAATCTAACGAATTCTACGTATAAATAATTATATATATACCAAAAAGTGCTATAATTGCAATACATTGTAATAATATATAAATATAATTAAAACTATTGTATTTACGGTAAAATTTCTAGTGACATTTTTGTAGAGCATAAAAAACCGAATAAAACAAAACAAAGTTTATCCAAATCTGATGATTACTTCTTGAGTTACAGCTATTTTAAGAATTATTTTGGCGGCCATCTTGTGCACGCCATGACAGGTGACTTATTTGCTACCATGCATGTCCCCCGTGAAAATACATTCTAAAATACGTCTTTTACCTGCTCTTAAATTTTGGTGCTGGTTTCCGGATTTGAAATGTTCCTATAGTTTTAGCAGCTTGTTCCACGGACTATAGGACTATCATGCTATTCTTTATCTACAATAGGCTTTAATTAGTGATCAAAGTAAGGTTTTTGTGCGGGATGTGTGTCAGAACACGGAAGTTCAGGTTAGGGTTGGCAAGCTAAGCCAAGGGATTGTCAAGTGAGTAGTTTTAGTATTCACATACCAAGGCCTATATCCTACTGGAACGATTGGCCTAGACTGTTGTATTATAAATAATTTTCTACGCCTAGGCCTAGACCTAGGAGTGTTTCAGTTTTGTTTTTTGATTGCAATGTCAACTTTTCTCGTTTTCTGGCTAGGCGTTTTATGTAAAATGTCCGCCATCTGTTTACATTACTGTGGGCTACGCTAGGCGCTGCTTTGTTTAAAACAACGCCGTCTGGATGTATGTATGTATGTGTATCCAGACGGCGTTGGTTCAACACAGTTCTGACGTCATAGCCGTTTTTGCCGCTCAAAAAAATGCTGTTTTTAAAACGGCTATAAATTATTGGATTATTATTTCACAGAAAAACAAAGTACATATTTGTAATCAGAACGAAATACTTCTTCTAAAAAATCTATTTGTACAGTATTTGACTGAAGTGGAATATTCCCTATTGTTTTATTTAGTACCTCTTCCCACATTTTGTTTGTGATGTCTGGGGTTAGATTATCATAGTCAATAGAGTTATGTGTAACCGGATCTGTTTTTTTTTCCTTGTCGCGGTGTTTGGAATGTTTCACGCTCACGGTGGTTGTGTAATGGTCGGTGATTGATGTTTTAATGATCGTAGGTGTACACATGATTTGACCCCGTGATTTAACAAAAATATGATCAATGCATGTGTTGGTTGTGGAGGTTTCTCGGGTTGTGCTATAGCTTTTAGGTTCAAAACCATTTGCAGCCATTATGTTTAAATAATCCTGATCGTATTTTTTCTGGCGGTGTTAGGTTTAGAAGATTAATGTTTTATATCTCCTTTTTATTAAGTATGTTGTATTAGCCTCATTATGATTCATAAAAAACTTTGGATCTGCTCTAAGTAGATATTTGGTATATTGGACGGTGATCTATATATTGCATAGACTTTGTAATTTATTTTGAGGTGCTGGAAAGATATTTCGGCTACGTTTGCCGATGTTACGGCTGCGACTTTGGCCATTTTAAAATTTGGGAGAGTTTCGTTATTTGTGGATACTATTATACCATCAGCCTAAGTTATATTTGCATTTGAGTAAGTGGTGGTGTGGTTTGCGATTTGATATGCGCCCGTGTTGTGTCCTATGTGTGTTTCAGTCAGTATTATTATGTCAAAAAGGTTATTATCAGAGAAATTATTTAGGAATAGGAGGAAGTTATCAACATTTGTTAACATAGGTACCTCTAATGTTCATGTTAGGATATTTAGTTGTTTTTTTTAAATAGAGTAGTAAGTTCAGGAGAGTTTGTAGTGTCATATATGACACATCTTGTGTACCTGTGTTTACTGGTTATTGTAATCATTTTTGTAGTTCATTTTGGGGTTAGTGGATGGAACTTGACCAGTGGCGTGGCGAACATACCAAATCGGAGCCCAGGCACCGATAACAAAAAGGGGGTTGGGTGGGTGGTCCCGCAGGGACCCACCCACTCATTACTTTTTATTGAAACATAATATTTTATATACTTTATATGACTATTTTAATTGTTAAAATCACATCCTACTGAATTGTATGGCTACAGCTCTTACTTACCTTATAGACTAATAACAGGTAGCAATTCAACAATTCTGCTAAATGAATAGACAAGCTCGCTTATATTTGATTGAATAGATTGATTTGGGGAATTTAAGTAAATAAACAGCTGGTGGCATGGAGGAAGTCAGGAACATTTTCGAGTTATCTGTTTTAATTTTTTAGTTACCGTCTTATAAAGCAGGATTATCGACGTCGTGAATGCAATAAGAAGAACATTCTTGGACCTATTTGAATTGAGGTATTTCCAGTACAATTTCTACATAAAATAGCATTGATTTCAATGAGATCGAGACAGCAAGTTTGTCCGTAAAAGAATAAAATCGTATCTTTTCTCTTCAAATATTTGAATGTTTCTTTAAAACACACAGATTTGTACCAAATTACTTTGAACATACATTTTTCCAGAGGAACGCCCACGGAGCCCCTAATTTTCATTATTATGCGTTTAAGTAGTTTTCCTAAATCCCAAATAATGGCTCTGCCAATAAACGGAGAAAACAAAAAAAATAACAAAATAGTTTTCCAAAACGCACAGATTATCTAACGGTCTAGGACATACATTTTTTTTCAAATGGGAAGGCCCCCGGATTCCTCTTGTAGGTATTAAATTCTTCATTGATTACTTTCACAATGTGTATTTTTTCCCAAATTCTGGCTATGCCGCTACGAGGAGGCAAAAAGGAATAACACACTGTTGGCTTTATGAGTTAACAATTAAAACAAAAGCGCAATGTGTTCAGCGATTCGACTGATTTTTATAGTACACACTAGCACACACACACACAAAGTCACAGAATAAGTGCCGTTTATCTTGAATAGTAATCCTCATTCGCTTCGCTCACTCGCTCGTTTAATAAATCATATTAATTGCCAGTAAAACGCACCAAATCCGTTCTAGGAACACCAAAATTAAAAAAATTCCCTGCGGGGCTAATCTGGGGAAGACAAAAAAAGAACTATAAACCGTTGGCTTTATAAGTTCAACAAAAAAATTATATTTTCAGCCATTTCATTAAAATTCCATTACATAAAAATGAGGCTATCAAATCATGTTAATTGCTGGTAATACGCACCAAACCCATTCTAGGATCACCAAAATTTAAAAAAATCCCTGCGGGGCTAATCTGGGGAAGACAAAGAAGAATTAAAACCCGTTGGCTTTATGAGTTCAACAAAAAAATTATATTTTCAGCCATTTCATTAAAATTCCATTACATAAAAATGAGGCTATCATATCATGTTAATTGCTGGTAAAACGCACCAAATCCATTCTAGGATCACCAAAATTTAAAAAAATCCCCGCGGGGCTAATCGTGGGAAGACAAAAAAGAATTAAAAACCGTTGGCTTTATGAGTTCAACAAAAAAATTGTATTTTCAGCCATTTCATTAAAATTTCATTACATAAAAATGAGGCTATCAAATCATGTTAATTGCTGGTAAAACGCACCAAATCCATTCTAGGATCACCAAAATTGAAAACAATCCCTGTGGGGCTAAACTGGGGAAGACAAAAAAGAATGACAAACCGTTGGTTTTACGAGTTCAACAAAAAACATTTTTTCATCCATTTCATTAAAATTTCATCACATAAAAATGAGGCTATCAACATCTATAAATCATATTAATTGCCGGTAAAACGCACCAAATCCATTCTTGGATCACCAAAATTGAAAAAAATTTCCCCGCGGGGCTAAACTGGGGGGGCACCCCCAGACCCCCTTGTTGCCCACGAAAGTAGGAGGTGGGTATAGTTATAATATTGTAGGCACCGATCACTCTTAGTAGTTCGCCACGCCACTGAACTTGACTATTCTAGCTTTATAAGTCCTAGGCATAGGCCAAGGCCTGATTTGAAGGTATATCTGAGGGCTTCGTTATTTTGATCAGCTGGGAAGTGTTGTCGAAACGGATGAAAACGTTTCCGTTTTTTGTCCAGACGTACTTGTAGCCCAGTTGTTTTACTTGCCTAGCTAACCAGAATAGGTTTTTGTTTCTTCGAGTCAAGTTTTCATTGATGTAGATCTTACTTGTTGTTGGGGACATTATGCCAATGTCTGATGCTTTAAGGTCTGCGTTTTGTTTCTTGAGACGTAGAATATCGTCTTTTAAGAACCGTGAGTAGAAGCGTGCAATTATAGGGGGTGGGTTTTTGTTTGGTCGTCGATCTAGGCCTGAGTGACGATGGCAGTACTCGATGTTTGATGTGGTACTTAACATTCATGTTCATTTTTTTACAAATGTTTGTTAGGTTATCGGCAGTGTCTTCTTCATTGTTGACCGGAATTCCATGAAACTCCAGGTTATAGGGCTACGCGCGATTGTACTGTTCTAGGTTGTTTAGATCGGTTTCCAAAATTCCTATGGATTGTTTCAAAGTGTCGTTTCCTACTCTGAGATTCACATTTTCGGTTTTCACTTCTTTAACTTCTTTCAATAGTTGCTCTAGGCGGACTCCCAACTTCTTGTTCTCTTCTATTAGGTCATCATATTTTTCCGATTGGAATTGCAAAGCTGAGGGGTTTGTACAGGCTGTAGGGGAGGGTACAAGGGACACTGGAAGGGGGGAAAATAATATTTTAGATGTAATATTAGTTAGGTCGGAAAAGGTTTTAGTCGGGTCCGAGGTTGTAGAGGGAATAAGTGACCAAAGAGTACCAATAGTCGAGTTAGCGTTAGGGCATGGTGAGGAGGGAGGTGGGGATCAAATTGGGGGTAAGTTGATGAGGCGGTATGACCGTATGATAGGGCAGATGTTCAAGGGTTGCAAGAAGAATTAGGAAGAATGTATTGGTATGATTTGGACTATGTAGTCCTACTGACGTCACAACCGAGGTTTGAAGGAAAACCTCGACCTCAGTGTCATTCAGTTTGCTTTGAAATACACGAGTGTGTGGACGTGTATCTTGACTTGTTAGGCCTATTCTACGACCTTGTCCCTGTGTTCCTTGTAGTGTAGCTACAACAACTGGCGCAGACGGTAGGACACGGGGCTACAAAGTTCGTAGAAGGTGCAAGTAACAAGTGTGTAAATGGAAAATTTAAGGTACGTGTGCAAATCCTTGAATGTGGGACAATAATAATGGAAATTATTATTTAAACGTATTATTCCATTGCCGGGACACTTCAAGTTACCTGTGTTTTACAAATGACTGGTTCCAATTAAATTGGTTGTAGTAAGTAAGTAAGTAAGTATTTATTCATTGGACAAATACATGGTATCTGTATGACACAATTATTCTCTGTAGAGAGGAATAGTGCAATGATAATTCTAATAACTAATAATATATCTAAGATGATTGTGCCGTCTGGTGTAGAGATGTCCGTACCGGATAAGATCACCCAAACCTTTGCCTCTGAGCTACTTTTTGTTCAATGCGCTTATAGCATTTGCATTCTTTGTCCCAAACATTGTGGTTTTCATTTAATTGTAAACCATATCTATTATTTGCTTGTATGCAGTTAAGGCAGCTAGCAGAGTCTGCTGTACAGTCTGGGGATTTATGGTACCCACCGCAGTAGCCGCACGCAAGTCCATTTTTACAGTTCGTCATTGTGTGGCCATATTGGCAGCATTTAAAACACCTTATCACATGTATATATTCGACCACCTTACATACATTCCACCCTATTTTAATTTTATCACTCACGTCTTCTTTAGTTTCCTTGTCCACTTCAATATTATATTAAATTTCTTTTGTTGTAGTTTTTCTTGATATGTACAATTTCATGCAGAAGTTTTCTCGTTGTTACTTATGGTGTTGAGTCCATTTTGTTTGAAGACATATTTTACTTTACCCATTTTCATTTCACTTAGTTCATCCTCTTGGCTAACCCCAATAGCCATTATCTTAACCGTATTTTCATATTTGTTTTGTTATGTCGTAGTTTTAAGTTTGTTTAAAAATCGCCCTGTGGACCGTGATAATTATCAGCAACAGGTCGATTTATCTTGGTTTATTCACACCAACAACCCAAAAAATGACGCGTAGAGGAAGACCAGACGTTTTGATGAAACTAGTGAAGATATTGAAGCGCATTTCGATTGTGTGGAAGCGTATTTTCACATAAATCAGGTGGACGATGGTGAGAAGATCTACGATCTAATTACTATATTGGGGGCCAAGGCATACGGCGAGCTAAAAATTGCATGCTTCCCACAACGTCCAATCGAAAAGACGTTTGAAGAATGTAAAAATATTCTCGTGCAACAGTACAAACAAAATGATCTGCCTCTGAGGCAGCGACTCCGGCCAGCCTCTCGAAAACAACACGCCGGCGAATCGGTGACTCAATTCGTCTCCGAGCTTCGTCACTTCGCGCATACGTGTGGTTACACGGGGGCGAATGCAGCAGCAGAATTACAAACTGCATTGTTGCAATCGTTTGTCCAAAATATGCCGCCGCTATATGCTTTGAAATACACGAGTGTGTGGACATGTATCTTGACTTGTTATTCTACGACCTTGTCCCTGTGTTCCTTGTAGTGTAGCTACAACATGTACAGTGGCGTATCCAGGAATTCATAAAGGGGGGGGTTTTATCATTTTCCATAGATGTGCCGAAGGCTAAGTGGGGGGTCCGGGGGCTTGCCCCCGGAAAAAATTTCTTCTTCAAGGTCATTTTGGTGAAAATCTGTGCGTTTTAAATCGTCACAATGACGAACTTTTTATCTACTAAAATCCTGTTTTTTATCCAAAATTTTTCTATTTCAAGTTTTTTTTTGGTGAAAATCTGTGCGTTTTAAAGCATCAAAATAACCAACTTTGTATCTACTAAAATCCTCTTTTAGTCAGATGGTAATTTGTAGTTATTTTATTTTCTCCTTTACACTTTTTTTTTCAAAAGGGGGGGGTTTTGTCCCCCCTCTCCCCCCCCTTGGATACGCCACTGAACATGTATGAGGAGTGGTCTCGGGAGGAAAGGGGGGTAAATGAGATGTGGGAAAGTTTTCTAGATATATTTAGGGCTCTTTTGGGAAGGTTTGTAACACAAGTAGCAAAAAGGGAAAATGGGGATCCGGTATAGGCATATTACAATAGAAGAATTAGATGGTTGAAGAGAAAATGTAGGAGCGTATACGGGAAGTATCGGAGGACAGGGAGTGGTAAGGAAAAGCTTAAGGAATGGGAGGGGATACTTGATAGGGCTAAAGTTGACGCTAGGGACGATTATATGATGAGGTTAATGGATGGGGACGGGGAATGAGGGACAGCGGGACAAACTTATACAAGCACTTAAGGGGACAAAAAGGACGGAAGGCAATACCTACTCTTAAGGGGGAGGGGGAAAGGATATACGTTAGTGACCAGGATAAGGCGGAGGCTTTAAATTTTATTAGGGGGGGGGGGGTTTCAGGGAAAGGGTCGGGAGCAGTGGCAAGGGGAAAGGGGGGACACCGCACTCACAATTTTGAATAGGGATATAAAGAGGGTGTTGGGTAAGATGGTTATAGGAAAGGCTCCAGGGCAGGACGGTTTGGGGTGCAGATAAAATTGGGGGTGATGCCGCGGTAAGGTTTTTAGGGGATGTAGGGTAGGAAGTCTTTAATTGAGGGCAAGATCCCTGAGGGTTGGAGGGAGGGACTCGTGGTGCCAATTCATAAGGGGGGCGATAGATGTACGATAGGAAATTATAGGCCAGTTAGTTTGACTTCAGTAGGTAGCAAAATTATGGAGAGGGTGGTTGAAGACAATGTTAGGAAATCATTGGAAGGGGAGGCGTGGTTCACGGATGCTCAACATGGGTTCAGGGAAGGTTTTTCTTGTGATACTCAACTGGTAGGATTAGTTCAGGATATCGGGGACATTTTGGACAGTGGGGGGGAAGTAGAGTTTTTCTTGATTTTGAAAAGGCTTTTGATAAGGTCTCGCACGATTTGCTAATGGAGAAGGTTAACAAGGTGGTGGGGGATAAAGGAGTGGTGAGGTGGGTTGGGGATTTCTTGAGAGGTAAGTCTCAGAGGGTTAGGGTTGGGGGTACTTTGTCACATAGTATAGAGGTTACATCGGGGGTACCACAGGGCTCAGTGCTAGGACCTTTGTTGTTCATTATGTTTATAAATGACATAGGGCAAGGAATAACATCAAGAATAAGATCATTTGCAGACGATTGTGTTTTGTATAGAACAATAAGGGGGATTGAGGATGTTAGGCTGTTGCAGGCAGATCTGGGGGTAATAGAGGAATGGGTCACAGCAAATAAGATGGGTTTGAACATAGGTAAATGTAAAGTGGTTGGTTTCTCGCGACGATTAATTAAGGTAAGTAGGACATACACTTTAATGGGGGCTATTATGGAGAAAGTAGGAACTTATAAGTACTTGGGGGTGATGTTGGCAGAGGATTTGGGTTGGGGGGATCAGGTGCAAGAAGTTGTTAAGAAGGGAAATAGGGCTCTGGGGTTCGTTATGAGAAATCTAAGAGGGGCCAGCCGGGGAGTTAAAGATCGGGCGTACAAGGTGGTGGTTAGACCTGTCCTGGAGTATGGTGCGGCGGCATGGGATCCGTATAAGCTGGGGGAGGTTTTGGAGGTAGAGAAAGTCCAACGTAGGGCGGCAAGAAGGGTTACGGGGAAGGTTAGGCGTTGGCAGTGGGAGGAGGATGATAAGGGGAATGTAGAGGGGGTATATGACAGTGTCACAGCAATGTTAGGAGAGTTGGGGTGGGAGTCATTAGAGGGAAGAAGAAGGGAGGTTAGGTTGTGCAATATGTACAGGGCGGCTAGGGGAAGTAGGGGGTGAGGGGACATCCGCAATAGGCTGCAGGAGGGGCTTTACAGGGGTAGGGGGGATCATTCATGGAAGTTCCAGTGTAAAGTAGTAAGAATGGATCTGGGTCGGTATGGTTTCATGGAAAGGACTGTTAGGGAGTGGAATGACTTGTCTGGGGATGCTGTAGATAGTGGGTCTTTGAGGGAAGTTAGATCGTTTTTAGGAGGGGGGGGGGGGGCAGAAATTAGGTTTAAGGGGGGGGAGGGGTTGCCACCGGGCAGAAGGGCCCATTAGTAACCTTAAGAAGTGTTATGTTATGTTACGCTTTGAAAATATCGTCAAGCTTTTCGTTGATAGAAGCTTGATCATCAGGTCCGGCAATGTTTCCTGGGCCTAGGCCTAGGTCAGGCTTGGGCGACGCGAGTGTGGTTTTGAGGTTATGGGTCTTGCATGATTTGCAAGCCCATAGAATGTCTTGAGTTTTCTGAGAGTATTTTAAAACCGGCTTTTGTGACATTAGCACATGATAGGTGGTACCACTTGCCGCAAAAAACGCGGCACTTTAATGAGTTTTGTGATTTTACTATTTTGTTACATACTCCACAATTTACCATCTCACCGCTTTATGTAAAACAGGCCACAGGCTGCGATAAAAACAATTCTGAAAGTCGCTATCAGTTAAAAAACTATCTCAAAGTCGGTGTTTTTCATTTGATTTTGTTGTCATTGTCAATATGTCATTCTCTAAAGAGTTCATTATACTCTTTAGTCGTTAGATTTATCAAATAATTAATAATGCTGGCCATCCACAAGAAACAGTGCAATACCTCAGTATATATATATATATGCCAGGGTCATTCCATGTCAAATCAACAGTCATTTCCATTTCCCCCACCAATTTTGACCAAAGTTGGGGATTCTCTTCAAAAACATTTTAAAAAAATGTTACGGTTTTTGATTTACGAGCAACTTAAAAACTCAAAAAAGGGCATGTCGACCACTTTTTATAAATTTGTATCATTGGTATCCTTCATTGCAAAGAGCAAATTTTTTGTAAAAACTAAAGGTCTTGGTTGGAATTCTTCAAAACCAATATTCCATGTATCCCTACTAGATGGAAGCATGGAATAATAACACCTGTTCATAAAAAAGGAAGTAAGCGCAATGTTACGAATTACAGACCAATTTCATTAGGGCCCTCTCTACATTTTCCAAAGTTTTTGAGAGAATAATTCATAATCGACTCTACAACCATCTAAAGAAGTACATAGTCCCCGAGCAGCACGGCTTTGTTAAGCAACGTTTCACTGTCACAAACCTTGCTACATTTACGAGTGATATTGCTTTCCACTTTAACAACAAGAGCCAAGTAGATGCGGTCTACACAGATTTCAGCAAGGCTTTTGATAGCGTTGACCATGCACTGCTTCTCCACAAACTTGAAGGTTATGGTATTCAGGGTCAAGTTCTCTCACTTCTGGCAAACTACCTCACAGGTCGAACACATGTGTGTTGTTATTGATAACTCAAACTCCAGTTCTGAGCATGTCACGTCTGGGGTGCCCCAGGCAAGGATACTAATATATTTACGTTGTAAAGATGCGCAACTCAATGTTAAAATTCTGAAATAGTGCGCAAGTGTAGATAGTGCTGCCACCACCCCTGCGAGTCCTCGAACTATTCTGGTTTTGTCGGTAACGTAGGTAGCTTTTTTAGGTGCCCTAACCTAAAAATTCTACTTTGCTGCGTCGATTCAAATATCTTACTAGCTCAGTCAGATCATTTCAATGATAAATCATTGAAATGAATAAGAAGACCTAGTAAGACATTTGTTATTGAATCATCGTTTAACTTGCATAAGGGAATCATGGGCATAGAGAGAGACCATTGCCATTAGGTAGGCCTAGCCTTGCAAGCCATGTTCAAATTTCAATGCTACTTGTTATTATCAAAACATAACTAAATTATTACAATCGTATGGCCTAGTCTACAAAAAATACTATATGACCACACAATTACAATAGTCTTATGCAGTTATGATGTTATAATACACACTTAGCAGTGAAACAATCACAAGCTTAACAAGGCCTACCTGCCGAACATTGCTCGCAGCTGACAGCATAACAGACTGCTTGAGTGCTTGTAACGGACGGAACGTGACATGTAGAATTTGAATTTTCCAACCAATGAGAAATTTGGACCAATGAGGTGCAAGTATACCAACGACTAGCGCCACCACCCCAGTGAGTCTTAAACTAGCGAGTGTCACGTGACACGATTCGGAGTATAACACGTTTTCCTATCCCAGTTTCAAACCGTTGGCCCCAGGGGTCTATCCTGGGTCCCTTAATGTTCACTATGTTTGTGAATGACATACCTATGTGTTTTCCATCGAGTAAGTGTCTTCTCTATGCTGAAGACTTAAAAGTTTACAAGCCCATCAACAAAGCTAATGACTGCAATGCTCTTCCGTTAGAGCTTGATAATTTTGCCAATTGGTGTAGAACATGGAGACTATACCTCAATGTTGATAAATGTAACGTTTTCACAGATACAAACAAGAAGAAAAATTATGTACATTATCGATACGTCATTGAAGGTGCTGCACTAAAAATTGTTGATTCCATCAGAGACCTAGGTGTAGGCCTACAGATGTCATCTGATCTTATTTTTAATGATCACCTTAGCGTCGTTTCCAAAAACGCACTAAGAATTCTTGGTTTTATCAAACGAAATTGTGCCGCTAACTTCTCACCTAGAACTCCAAGAAAGCTGTATGTATCCTTGATTTGACCCCACGTTGACTACGCCAGTGTTGTGTGGAATCCACATCATGTCACCAAAATTAAGCAAGTTGAACGTATTCAATACAAATTTGTAAGTTTTCTTTGTTATCAAAATAATATAAATTTTCATTGATCACATTATGCTACACTTTGTCAGCAACAATCAATTCCAACACTAGAAGGTCATCTTAGTGCAACCGACGTAATTTTCCTTTACAAACTTCTCCATAACTTCATCGACACAGACCTACTTCAAGATATAAACTTTCACATCCCTTCAAGATTTACAAGAAATTACATCCCCTTCAAAATTCCATGTGCTCGTATTGATGTTTTTAAATTCTCCCCCATTAACCGAATTCAAGACACCTAGTCGCTACAACAAATTATTAGCCATTAATCCAGAAATTTACAACAACCACATGAAACTTCCATTATTTAAAGCAGCTGTTTATGCCAGTTTACCAGTTCATGACTCATCACTCTTGTCACCTTATCAACTTTTCACCAGTTTCGTATTTTATAATCTCATTTTATTCTTCATTCATCTTGGGCTTTTAGCCGTTTTTTGTATATTCTTTTGTTAATCAATTTTTTCTTAGAGAGAATGTCATGATTTTACCATAATTTATTTTAATTACCAATAACATATTATGTACCTATGTTATACATATTTTACTTGCGTAGGCCTACGTACGTATATGTATGTATTTTATTCTTTTTAATGACATCGCAGACAATTCTGTGTTTCAAAGGCTATGCTATGTATGTTTTTTATTTAATAAATAAACTTAAGTTTTGGCCGTCCTAGACGGGAAGGTCTTCTATGTGCTAAAGTTGATGTCATCTGCATTTTTAAGGTGAGGAGAGCTTTTACAATGTCCCGTAAATTTTCCATATTAAGAAGTTTGGGAAGACTGTTGATATTATAATTAGAGCTATGAAAAAATAGTATTTATATTCTGAATATTTAGCATTAATTTTTCCAAATTTAGCATTTTGTAGCATTAATTTTCTTCTTTCCACCAAAACCCCAAATGAGGGGAGTTTCTTGTATTTTTAATGGGGAATGAATTCAAATTATGCTTTATAGGAACATTTCAATTCAATGTAGTCACTTTAAACGTTAGAATACAATGCTAACTAAACCAATTCTCAATTGGTATAAGTAAACCTTATTTTCAGTAAATTTAGCATTTTGTAGTGTTTTTAAGAATTTATACTCACTGATTTAGCATCAATAACCTAAAACGCTAAATTTTCATGCCTCTAATTATAATATAGAGGGTCAAGCATTGACCCTTGGGGGACACCACGCACGTAGTTTGGTTTCTAATGTTCAATCCCGTTTTTCTCGAGTTTTAAAGTGTACATGTAGGCCTAATTGCAGGTTGAAATTATATTGATGATGCCATATTTGATGTGTTCCCATTTAGAAAATTTTGAATAAAATTGTTTTTGTGTTTTATTAGTGCCAGGTTTCAATTCCATTCACTATATTTTTACTTAGTACATTAGTACTAGCATATTTTAGAAAATGAAAAAAGGGGTGGAGTCAGCCTCAATGTATCACTCAATCCCTTCACAGAGATTTGTTTACCGGCATGTTGTTATCTAGGCCTGCCTATGTACCGGTATTTGTAATTCACATTATGAATTAAACTTTGTTTGTGACAGTCAGTGCCGTATTTAGGCCTAAGCAACCTAGCAGCTGCTTAGGGCGGAAAAGTTTAGGGTGGGGCATTTAGCTGTTTCTTTTTTTTTACAAAATAAAAATACTCTTTCCAAGAAAATAGTAAGCATTCTTTTTTAATTATGAAGTAATTTTTGGTTTTAAAACATGTTTTGAAGCTTTTAAAAGTTGTAAATTTGCCAAAGACCCCATAGTACTAGTTTTGCTAAGCCCACAGTTTCCAACCCAATGTCAATTCCTAGGTAGGCCCTGCACTACAACTCCCAATGTTTGTCTCATAAATTAGGGAAACTATGATTGGAGAAGGGTTGACAGGTTGGGAAAGCATAGAGAACATAAAGAACATAAAACCCAGCCTGAAGGGCTGGGGGCAACAAAACTTTTCACCTGCTGATGACAACTGCAGCTAATTTAAAGTTGTTTGTTACCTTAATCCACGACGCGTTTCGTCCTGGGACAACTAGCCGATTGGCCTTTTCCTAGTTGTAACAATTAGGGAAACTAGAATAGAATTGTGAAAATATTAGGTACCTACCCTACTCTATAATTTGAACAAATAAAGCACGGTAATGCATATGCCAGGGAGGCAGGGCCGCAGGGACTATCCCTGACATAGCTTCCTCTTTATTTTATTTTATTTATTTTATTGCCACCAACAACAGAGTTACTCCACAAGTAGGCATTTCATAAAATTAGCTAATACTAAAGCACAAAAAATAAAAATAAAAATGATATCAAAAATCAAACAACATCTAAATATGTCTCAGGTGCACAAAAGAACATTATACTAAACGAAATGCAAATAAAAAAAATAAACTATGACGATTACAAAAGTTATAAACCTCAAGAACATATTTTAAAGAAATAGTTTTTAAAACATTGAAAGTTTAGGTGATTAATATCAAGATCAGGATGGATGACAACTAATTGAGTAATTGGTTATACGTATGTTGGATCCGGTTTATTGGTGAATTACTAAAAATGTCTAGTCTGCTTCTGGGAAGATGGAAAGTCTGAAGGTTTCGTGTTAGTCTTGCAGGAACGTGAAAATGTACTGAATGAAGAAGCTGAGAGTCAAAATAATTGTGCAGAAGCTTATACAGAAATATTAGATCTGTATGCTGGCGACGATTTTCGAGTGATACAAGATTTAAATTCTTGCATGAAGTTGAATAGTTGCATCTATGATAAGTAACATTGGTCTTGTAGCAGACATGCTTCACGAACTTCTGCTGGATACGTTCAATGCTACGAATTTTGGTAATGTGATGAGGGTTCCATATGACACTTGCATAGTCAATTTGAGGTCTTATTAAAGCCACAAAAAGCTTCCTGAAAGTGCCAATGGAAAAGTCTTTTGTGCAATTCCTTTTCACAAAACCGATCATTTTAAGGGCCTTCGGGATGATAGCTTCAAACTAGACATTACTGATACAGATGTGGAAATGGCTCAACGACCATATACTTAAAAAAGATACTTCTTTATAGTATGGGATCCGTAAAGTATTAAAATCTGGCGTCTTTGTAACAATATTGCAGAGCTATTAAAGTATTAGGCCCCTAACTACTAGTTGATTGTGGGGCTAGTCGGAATAGGCCAAAGATTTTGTTGAGACGAGACTACTTTGCTACAAAGCAAAGCAAAAAAAGGTCCCCCACTGAAAATTAGTTGTGACCGAGTGTAAAGTAGGCCTAATGCTTGTTGTATTATAACTCTTACCATTATGCTGGATATACTTTTCCGTGGATTTCCACAGTGCATTCATTGATGCTTCTAGTACATGTGCACATATCTGTTCTGTTAGTTGTGACATCGTATTAATTACGGATTACCTGGAAAACAAATATAGTTAGGGTTACCATAATTCTGAAAGTAAAATCCGGGACACATGTACTTTCGTTGTGTATGGACTTGCGTGGGCTGGGGCGAAGCCCCATCCGCCGGAGGCGAAATTTTTTGGGGCCTTTTTTTCCCCCAAGATCGCCTGTAGTGAGATCTGAGAGTGTCGGGACAGGGAAGTATTTGGGTATTAAAAATAGAATAAATAAGTATTTGGTTTGGTTCCATATTAATTAAAGCATTTATTATAAGAAGAATGGAATGAATGTTAATATATAATTCAGATAAGATTGACCAAGGTTTGATTGGGCATTTACAATTTTACATACTTCTCTGCTTCTCTACCTTGTCTGAAAAACGACACTTGCGTTTGCCTTGTATTTTGCCACACCACGCACCCACTGGCACAGTTCTGTAAGCTAAGCATTCACAAGCACCAAACGTCAAACTAAACAAAACCTCCCCTGATTACACAACGGTGACTGCAGACTGGGCAGTAAATCATTGACACGCCTGGACTAGCCTACTAGTGGGTTGACTATGTAACGTTCCTGTCGCCGCCCGCTGCCCTGGCCTTGAGCTCGACTCAATGACAACATTATTGGTTACATTGCGCATCCCCGCGCCCCGGGCCCAGCCGCCGTCGGTGCCGCGAAATTTTGAAAGCAAAAATTTGCTACGACAATTTGGAATTGGATTTCCGTCGATTTCCGGGACAATTTGGCGTCCCGAAAATGTTTTTCGGGACACCGGGACAGCAACAAGAAAAACGGGACTGTCCCGGATTTTCCGGGACGTATGGTAACCCTAAAATATAGTTTAAAAAAAAGAAAATAAGTGAGTTGGAACTGTAGGTCTACCATATAATGTACCATAATGATACCTACTATCTAGGTGCCCGTTTGGGCAGCAGCCAAGTCGCGGTGCGCTGCACACTCGGGCACCTTATACAGCAAGCAGAGTTGGGGTGTTTTTCATGGTGTCATCCAGCCACAATGAAACGTGATTTGAACTTAAAAACTATCAACATCAGGGGGATTTAAGTACCCGACAGTGACAACACATGCCAAATTTGGTTGGTGTGCAAACCTTCCTTCTTGGTGAAAAAAAGACTTGAAACATGCTCAAAATCACTTTATCACTTTTAGTTACCACCACTACCACCACCACGACCACCACGACCACCACCACTACCACTACCACTACCACTACCACTACCACTACCACTACCACTACCACTACTACTACTACTCAGACCTAAGTAGTAACGTAACGGAAGTAACGTGTTACTGTAACGAAATTACTTTTTTCAGTAACGAGCCAGTAATTTAATTACAATTTTCTCAAAGTAACGAAAGAGTAATTTCACTACTTTTATAAATGTAATTTGGAGTTAGTAACGCGTTACTTTTGCCACGCGGCCCGTGCCTTTGTGTATCAAAATCAGTCACTGGGCCAGTGCGCCTGCTGCCTTTCTACGTATCGCCCGCTTGAACAATGTGCATGTGCATGCAGCATTTCCGACATTTCTAGTCCCGAGTTTTTATTTCAGAACCTAGCCATGTTTACTTTTGGTACTTCCGCCTATGACGAGCGCCGTTGACGACGTAATTATCTACTTGACATCAAACATTCAAGTCTGTGTCAAATAAATCGATAGTCGAATTGTTACACTTGTAGTGTAGTACAACATTTCGCTAGTTACAACATTTCGCCGATAGATGTCACCCGCGTAATCAATAATTTACTATACATCTATACGTCGATATCTACAATATCTCTGTGATAGGCCTCCGCGGGTTTTGAAGTGTGGGCGTGGATAACACCCTGTCTGAGACCCGCCATCGGCAGACAAAGCACTTGCGTCATACTCGTCCGCACGTCAGATACATTTTAAATTGAAAAGTAATTTTTGAAAGTAATTTCACTATTTTTTTCATAAAAAGTAACGTAATTTCATTACTTTCTTGGAAAGTAACAAAAATAGTAATTTTAGTTACATTTTGGCTGAAGTAATGAGAAATGTAATTTTAATTTCATTTTCTTTTCAAAAGTAACTTACCCAGTTCTGACTACTACTCTACTACTACTTAAGGTCTACCTTGTACAGAATACATGTTCTGAAACCATGTGCAAGTACTGGCATTTTGGTAACGGTGTATTATGCATTGGCAGAATCTTAAGTACCGCTATGGTATATTAAACATGGGGAAATGCTATGCTTTTTTACATAAAGAAGGTGGAAAATCTCAACTGGTCAATTTAGGGGTTATTTTTTGGGAAAAAAATTTAAAACATTGTAAAAATTTCTTATATAAGTAAACTACATTTACTGTGTAATGTAATAATGTGACATTACTTTTCACACAAAAAAAAAAACAGATCCACACCATCAACATAGTACAAGATATAGAAATAGATATTTAAAAAGCCGAATGACACCATAAACAGGTACGGAGAACAAACTAATAGATATTTGGTACCGTACCTTTTTCCCTTCAATAGGCCTAAATTACCATCTATTTTAAAAAATGAAACAAATGTTCAGAGATCAAAGACCGCATGAAAAAATGGACACTAGAAAATGAAATATAAAATACTGTGGACTGTAAAATGTATTAGGTTAGTGCATGAAAATTATAAGGTTTGGTTTGAAAGGGGTAAAATGTTTAAATTCACATTTTGTTCAAGACAAAAGAGTCAAGACTAATTGAGGCGAGCATAGCAAGCCGTCTCCCACTTGACTCTTATGGCTCGAATTTTTCTGGTTTTTTTTTTTTTTCTGTTACTGCTTCCGGGTACAGGTCGCACCGTTTCCTCCCGTTTATCGACCTGAAAATTTTTCAAAACATGTTTCATACCACCTAGGCCAGGCGGGTTGCTGTATAGTTTTTGACAAAAACCGATCGTTGGTTTATAAAAATTTAAAAAAAAAAAAATGTTCCGATCGTTATGGAATTTTTGCAGGGTCAATAAGTACAACATTCTCCTCCTATTTTACAAATTTTCAGCTAAATCAGTCAAGACCTTAAAGACTTATTGGTATGTAACATTATGGGAATGTCGTACTCGGGTCGTTGTTGCACGTACCGGTGCTCCGCTTCCAAAAACGCGACGGGACTTTAGCGTTTTCCTAGTATCCCGTCGCGTTGTTGAGCGAGCACCGGGACGTGCAACACGGACCCGGAACAACATTCCCATGTTACATACCAATAAGTCTTTACTCTTTAAGGTCTTGACCAAATTAGCTAAAAATTTGTAAAAAAGGAGAGAATGTTGTACTTATTGACCCTGCAAAATTTCATAACGATCGGGAAAATTTTTTTTTTTTTTTTTTTATTTTTTATAACCAACCATCGGATTTTTGTTCAAAAACTCTCAGCAACCCGCTAGGTTTGGGATGTACATGTGTTCAAAAATTTTAGGTCGATCAAGAAACGGTGCGACCTGTACCGAAGCAGTAACAGGAAAAAAAAAAACGACATTTTGAGCCATAAGGTCAAGTGGAGACGCTCGCTATGCTCGCTCAATAAATTTTTAATGTATTACAAATTACCCACAGAAAAGCTACTGCGTAGCTTTGTGGGGTTTGTTTTTAAAATGTATTAGTTTGTATTGATTAATAAAAGGTGAAAAAAAAATATTTAAAAAACTACTACTACTAGGGCCTATACTTGCTCCAACAAAAGAATGCAGATGCTTGGTAGTGATGGGGGGGAGAATGAATGATCGGTAAATGGAATGTTGCCTTTGTGTAATGAGAAATATCTTTTACCAGCGCAGCAAAAATTATCTGTGCTAGATCACAGAGTTCCTCCGTGAGCAAGATCCACGCTGAGCTACGTGAATGAATTGACAAAGTTGTTATGTTGGAAACGATTTCGAGCCACCTGCATTCTTTCGTTGGGACTACTCTACGACTACGACTACGACTACCACTACGACTACTACTACTACTACTAAAACTACTACTACTTTCTACTACTTCTTTAACAGTCCTTTTTTTACGTTGGAATCACGATAAAGAACTAGTAATTACTCTTCTAAAACCAAAATTGTACATATATGCACACCCCACAACCACGAAAAAGATTTTCCAATTAATATTATTTATCACGATTTCAACTGCATTCATACTATTGCTGAATTGACCGATTGTGATTGTAGTGGGAAAAATTTAATGTGTAAATACTTATGAGTACCTGGGATTAACTGTTGATAGGCACTTTTCGTGGAAATATCATATTGATAAATTATGTAACAGACTACGCTCTTGCTCCTCTCGGCTTTATATTCTAAAACATGTATTACCTTTTTCCTTATTTAGAACCGTGTATCAATCCATAGCCGAATCTTTGATTTTGTATGGCATTTTAGCTTGGGGCAATGCTTCGCGGTGTCACATTCAAAGGGTTGAAGATTTACAAATAAAAATGTTAAAAATGGTAATGTGTGACTTTAAAACCGATTCTGAACTCTCCCGTAAACAAATATTTTCTTTTTGTAATGTGCTGCCAATATCTTCATTGTTTATATAGGCCTATAGATTTATATTACACTTCTATTTTAAATCAGATTTCAAGATTCCGTTAGACTCATGCAAGGATACAAGGCTAAAAGTGGCGGGGGCATTCAAAAGTCCCAATTTTCACAACAAATATGGCCAACGTTCACTTTCTTACTCGGTTCCTTCTACGTTCAACTTGATGCCCTCCTCACTGAAAACCTTGTCTAACATTTCAAAAATTAAAACTGAACTAAAATTTATCTTCTTTCTGACACCTTTTGACAATGTTTTCCGATTTATTTATTTATTTTTCTAAGCTCTTTGTTCTTTTTCTGTAATTTTTTTGGATTTCACAAATTAACTGAATATGTCATGCAACCATAGTATTTATACATACATGTTTTTCAAGTTTTCTCTGTATTGTCACCATCTTACAAAATTTATAAATTGTCTTTACCCCACAGTTAAGCCTTTTCCAGGCTTTGTGGGTTTTTTGATTATATTCTTGTTAGATTTATTTCTGTAGGCCTATGTAACATTAATTATTTATTTGTACAATTTTGCTATGTTGTATGAGTCATGTATGTTCTATGTTCTATGACAATAAATAAATTTGTAAAAAAAAATTTTAAAAAAAAAATAAATAAATAAAAAATTTAAAAAAAAAAATACTTCTACTACTACTACTACTACTCTACTACTCTACTACACTACTACTACTACTACTACTACTACTACTACTACTACTACTACTACTACTACTACTACTACTGCTACTACTACTACTACTACTACTACTACTACTACTACTACTACTACTACTACTACTACTACTACTACTACTACTACTACTACTACTACTACTACTACTACTACTACTACTACTACTACTACTACTGTCTAATTCGTCAGTTTCAATTGGCCAGCGATTCTGGTCAAACGGGTTGAAATACAACGTTCATATTTTACATGCACATTAAGGCTGTAGTGATGTAGGGATATTTTGGTAATTTCCTTGTAGAAAATTATAATTTATTCAGTTTTATAGTATAAAATAGTGTTAAATCCTACTATAAGGTAAGAATTTTTAGATTTTTAAATAAAGGTTGTGTGCGAGTTCTTGGGTGCGCCTTTACAATGTTTCTGATTGCACGTTTTTGTATTTTAAAATTTAAATACATTGTCATGTTGTGTGGAATGTCCCCTAATTTCTGTTCCTTATCATAACAAGCTTTCAAAGAGTGCATGATAAAACTACCGGTACTTTAGATGTAGGCCTACATATATTTGTTGAATTTCTATCAATCTAATTGAGTAGCATGCTGAGTTTAGTTTTCCTATTAGAACAGTTATATGTTTGTTCCATGTAAGGTTTTCATCAACAAAAATTCCTAAAAATTCAACGTCCGGTACCCTTGAAATGGTATGGGTAAAACTTCAGTTTACTTGAATTGTTAGTTCTTGGATTGGTTCTAAATGTCTTGATTTTTGTGTGGAATGAAAGTGGATTTGTTTAGTTTTTGACGAGTTTGAGATTAACTTATTATACTTAGAAACCAATTTATAGTTGTTGTTGCCTTTTCTATTGCTTTTGGTATTAAATCTTCTTTCAAAAGTGCATCGATTAAAGAGGAAGCGTCATCTGCAAAAAGTTCAACATTGTCAATACAAAAGGGAAGATCATTTATGAAAATAATGAAGATAGTGGACCAACAATGAACCCTTGAGGTAGGCCTACACCACATGTGTTATTTAGTCTCTGAGATATGGTTTTGATCTCATTTCCTTTTATATTATCATGTGTTACTAATTATTCTACATATTGATATCTATTGCTCAAGTATGATTTTATTAGATCTAATGCTACCCCCCCTCCCCCCCCCCCCCCCTGTGTACCATAATAATGCAGATTTTCTAAGAGAATTTCATGATCAATGCAGTCGAAAGCTTTTGATAAGTCATAAAATATTCCAATGACATGATGCTTATTTTCTAGAGCTTCAACAAGTTTTACCAGAAACCTACTTAATGTTGTACAGGATCATCTGTTTTTCCTAAATCCACTTTGGTTGTCTGAAAAAAGTTGTTTTCCTTCAAAGAAATTACAAATTCTAGAGTGAATGAGTTTTTCAAAGATCTTGGAGAAAGCCGGAAGGAGGGAAATTGGTCTATAGTTGTCCATTTTAGTATGATTGCCTTTTTTTGTAAAATGGGATAATTTTAGCAATTTTTAGTATTAAATACTGCATTCAAAATTAGGTACCCACATTATTTTGAGCTTTAAACTGTAAGCCTAGTGATTGGTCGAAACAGCCACTTCCAGTGCAGCGAGCGCTCGCTGACGTCTAGGTAGGCCTAGTGAATGCAGCTTAAATGTGGGCTGTAGTTAAAGTGGGGTAAATTTCAAAAACGTGTTTTTATGTAGAAAACACATTTTTGACACGATTTCGATAACCTCAGTAAAAACCCGAGCTCAAACGCACGAGCCGTTCGAGAGCTAGCCCGCCTCAAAGTTGGAGGGTTGGGGGTGCCTACGTCACCGCTCCGTATAGTCTCGACGGCCGTGGGTCGCTCGCTGGCTGCAGCCAACTACACACCATGCGTGCATGGCTCAAGCCCTTGCTTTCGCCGGACTCACTACCCCAATAATAGAAATACTAAATAACAAAATAATAAACTCAATTAACTCACCAATGAAGAAGTTATTCAAAATACTCAGGCTCGTAACCGTCAGCTGCTTTAAAACCCACGTAGAACCCTGTTGATTCTGGGTACCTACCTTTCGCGCGAATACAGTTCACAACACACAATGGGTATCCCAATAACCTTCCTTTTCTTTTTGCCAAATGTTGACCACGAATTCATCCAGTAAACAAATTGTTGGTAAGCAACGTAGCGATATGTATGATGATATGATATATGATATGATTCGTTTAGAATTACTAATTGGCTATCAGGCGCATGCAAAGCTAATAAGTGATTTGCTGTGTTCAGTGTATCAAGATTTAACACGACAGTTAAAAAAAAAATATGTTCTGTGATACAGTCAGCACTGCCCCGATGTTCTCTTATTACTTTACTGTCACTGCAACACAGTGAATACACACTAGTTTCGTCTATCAACGTTATTACGCACTCCCCACAATTACACCAATCAATATTCCACGATCTGCTTATAAGTGATTTTTTTTGGTTTATTCTCCCTTCTATCAGAAAGTCGAGGCTCAAAATGATAGGGTTGAATAACGGCCATCACACTCACAAAACGCGTGGTGAAAGTTTATGACGCAGTACAGAAGACTCCAGAAAATAACTTTGGGTGTCTTATTGTGTAAAATGGTAATTGTTCACGGAAGAGCCCCCAACCCCTTAACCCCCATTAACTGTGACCAATCATTTTGGACACTTGAAAGATATATTGCACCAATAAACTAATATATACACGTCATGTTATATAGTGTATGAAAGTTGTTGATTTCATTACTAACTCTGTCTGTGTGGGTGGGGAAACGGAAAAGGGGAAGATGTGAATTGGAGTTTCAGTCTTACGTTACGCTTTGATTTGCTTTGAAATGCATGAGTGATGTGATACAATGAAACTAGGAACGTTGACATCACTAGATAATAAGTCGTCATCACTAGATGGTAATATGTTCATCGTAACTAGATGACTCATAGTCGTCAGTAATGCACTCTGAGGAAGAACACTCTGAAGATACATCCACATCTTTATCATTATCCACAAAGGAGTCATCTTCGATAGTCTGTCAACGACAGTCATAACCGATTAATTCACGTTGAATTCCTATTTCCTGGATGGAATTCTCGTTCAACACAGTTGTGCCGACATGAATTTCTATCTCGGGCTATACAATAATAAAAACTACCAACTACAATACTAATAATAAATACATTGTAACTCTGTATCAAAACTCTCGCTTTCTGTGACAACATCGCTCACTATCTTTCTTCTTGGGTACAAATACTAAATCCCACTCGGCGCTTTTTTGTGACATGTTGAAACGATGAATCTCCCCCTTTAAATTTTATTGAAGGTTTTGAATCCTTTTTTAACACGGGATTCGAAATTGAGCCTAATATGCGGCATGCCAAACTGATTTTTTAAATAAATTAGATGATATTTCAAAGTCTTCGTCAGTAAAGTGGGTAGCACATACAACTGAATATTTACTAGGTGCAAACCCCACGCAATTAATTTTCTTCAAGCAAGATTTATGACGAGTCGGCAATCTATTACGATTTGGAAACTGAAAACTAACTTTCTTTCCATCGACGATCACTAATTTTCCTGGCTGATTACTGCATCCGAATACACAACATACAGTCATATTGACGCGTGTTCATGTTCATAATCATGGGGTTATCTAGCAATACAAAACACAATAAAATACGTTTTAGCACAAAATCACAACACTGTCGCCTGGCATTTAGTCAATAACAATAATTTTTAAAAAAAACGCTTCAATATAACTACAGTATGTACACACGTTTTACATTGAATTAGAAGGATGGTCACTTCGCACTGCTACCCCTATAACGCCCAAACATATATAAAGGGAAGATGTTGTTGTTCCCTGCTAGCACAGTCAGGTCAGACAGCATGAGGTCCGCGGGCTGCGACCGCTGGGTGAGTGGGAGTGGTGACGTCACGGACGGCCACCCCAGAACTTCAACGCGCTGTCGTTTCGCGAGTTATTATCCGTTTTGGATGGGGTTTTCAGCATTATAGTTTTTACATTGCCATTCTTAAGAAAATTCTCGGACCTTTGAGTACAGCCCACCTTTAAGCCTAGTTACGCCTCACTGCTAGGGCTAGGCCTAGGTAGGCCTATGCCCCAGCCTTGTTAACAAGGGGAAAAGTAGGGGGGGGGGGAAGTGCCTCCCCCCCCTTATTTATACGGAAATTGACTTGAAACTTAGTTGATTTAAGGTGGATTTGAAGGTAATTTTATTTATGATATTAAATTGATTTTGGCTCTAAAACATGCACACATTGACCGTCGCTGTGTGTGTGTGTGTGTCGCGAGCACGTATGTTTTAAAACCGTAATAATATTGTAAAACAAAAGCGCTTCGCGCCCCCACCCCTAAACCTAGGCCCTACTTTTCCCCTAACATCGCAGTGTTAAAAGGTAAGGGCATAGGCCTAGGCCTACCAGTAGGCCTAGTCTTTTGGTTGGTATGGCCATTTTTGTAATAAAGTACCTACAAAACCTTTAACGTCGCTATTTTAAATCTAAAGTAGCCTACCTACAAAACCTTTAACATCGCTATTTTAAATACGAAGTGGCTATTTAACCGTAGGCTATGGACAAATTAACAATAACAAATCGTCCGTAGCAAAAACGAAGATCAGCGGAAATAATCGAAGACATCCGAATCGTCCGCGGGAGGGCAATTCCACGGTAACGGAATTACATTTCAGAGAGCTAACAACACATTCAAAAGAAAATATTTCAAATTAGGTAACCTTGTATAACTGTTCTATAAACTGACTTATATATAGGACTTCAACTGAACTAAATTTAGCACAAGTTTATTTTATTTCAAAATTATTTCAAATTAGTTTTCAGGCAAGTGTTTTACTCGTAACGGAATTACCCTGAAAGTGCCATGTTCACTGGTTTAGTTAGTAATTGTTGAAAACCTGTGAATGGTGGAAAAAAATATCTATTTTGCAGCTTCTACAACATCTAGGCCTAGAAGTATAATATTTTTTTATTTTTTATTTATTTATTGTTTTAACACATTTATATGTTATATAGGGAACACACACGTGACGTCACAGCTCGGCGGCAAGTGGCCGCGGATCTTACTGATGGACAAGCATCCTCATTTCGCAAGTTGACGCCTAATGAACGGCTCAACAAATATCACGCTGTAACATTTATCCTATTCATTATTTAGACAAAACTTAAGAGAAATAATATTTAGCAAACACATCATTTCTTCTAATAGCGATTATTTCGATTTTTCTTACGGAACCGTTAGCTTGTTATAACAATGTACGCATTATAAATGACAAAATTATCAACAAGTCTTTTCAACTTAAATTGACACAAAACTACTGATCGGATTTCAAAAAGAATTCTCTCTAAATACGCATCCAACTAATTAGACAAGAAATAAATAAACTTTCTAGATAGAAAAAGCACTGAACGAAAATTTACAGCATAGCGCGCAGTTTTTTACGGCTCATCTGCGCGTCAAAAGTGCGTATTTTAGATGAAAACACATACCATGCATATTACCCTATGCTGTAAAATTTCGTTCTGTGCACTTTCTATCTAGAAAGTTTATTTATTTCTTGTCTAAACAGTCCCATGCATATTTTAAAAGAGGTCTTGTCGAAATCCGATCACTAGGTTTTTGTCAATTGAACTTGTTTTAATTTAATTTTATAAGTAACAAGTAAAAGTCTTAAATTTTATTTTTATATGTACATCGAAATAACAAGTTAACGGCCGTGTAAAAATTCAAAGTAATCGCTATTAGAAGGAATGATATATTTGCTAAATATGATTCCTCTTAAGATTTTCCCCAATAATGAATAGGATAAAAGTTGGAGCGTGATAAGTTGTGCGACGTTCAGCAGGCGTCCACTTGCGAACCGATGGTTGCTTGTCCATCAGTTGGGCTCAAAGCAGGATGCGTGACGTAGTTGTGTGTACCCTATAGCCTAGGTAGCTAAAAAGGGCATAGCCCTATTCACATTTTAGTGTCTAGCAACCTACTCAATGCTAATACATTGCAATTAAATTAATTAAAAATACATTATACAATAATAGAAAACAATGTGTGTGTAGACATGTAGGGCCTAAAAAGTGAGGGTGATGAAATTATGACAAACATGAATGTTATTGTGAATAGAATAGAATTATCAGGATACACCAGAAAAGAAGTTTTTAGTGCAGATTTGAAATGGCTCTGAGTGTGTAGTTCACGAATGTTCACCGGCAAATCATTCCATAATCTGCAACTCCGATAGTAATATCCTTGTTGATAGGGCGAAGTTCTTGCCTGGGGAGGTTTCATGGTAACACCACGTCCGTACTCTCTTCCACGATTGCAGATTTGAATCCTGTGAAATGGGTTGAGGTCAGTTGTACCATGAAGCATTCCCCAAAGAAATTGAAGATCTGTCATTTTTCTATACTCTTCTAAAGTTGGTATTTTCCAAGTTTTTCTTCTTGCTGTGGCACTTGAATTTTGGTGTAGGCCTACTAGATAAATTAATATACCTTCATTAAAAATAATTGAATTACTATATTTAAACTGTATTTATATTCGGTAACGGAATTACCCCAGCAAATTACACAGTCATTTAAATAATGCTTACATGTGGTTTAATCTAGCTAACTCTTAATGATGGTGTAATGCAATTTATTGAAAATCTTTAAAGATGTTGGGCATTTTAGTTGATAGGCCTATTTAAACTGTTTTAAGGTAATTATTTTCGGTAACGGAATTACAAACCTTGGTTTCAAAACGGAATTACCCCAGCGAATGATAAATTTTAATAATGCTTGCATGGTTAAAGCAAAGATTATGAAGGCCTGTATAGATAGTTATTGGCAATGCTAAATTGTCTGCGCCTGTCTTTTTACTCCCCGCTTCCCCTGGCCCACAAGCGAGTCGTAGTTCTGCTGCGGAACACCGGCAGCGCTAGTCAGATTTTCTCCTTCGCGAGAGCACAGGCGAGTGTACTTCCCTCCCGTCACCCCTAGCCGTCTCAAGGTTTCCGCTGCCTCACTCACGCTCACTGTTCCTGTCGTTCCTTCTCTTTCCTAGTCGGCATGATTACGTTGCAACGCTGTAGAGCGGCGAGTAACACTGACCACAGACAATTTTATCAAATATTATGAAAGCTATTTTGTAGCCGAGGCGATATTCGAGTAGGTTGAAGACTTTTGTCTTTATTCTGTCCTTTGATTGCTTGCGTCTAGTTCTAATGGCGTGATGGCACTATCAAGAGGAAGCACGTGCAGTTTTAAAAATTGCAATAATAATAGTAATAACTGTGCAGGACTGGAACCACCTGTACGATTCTTTACATTTCCGACAAGAGACAAAGACAGGTTAGTTTAGAGACAAATCATAAGATTTCGGAAAACTTTGCCTATTGTACATTACGGTTCACTTCATACAAACATAGATTTGTTGTGAAATCCAGAAATCGTAAAACGCGCCTTAACCCCTATACCACCGGGAGTGGATATTTATAACATCTATGTGCTATGGCGCCCACCTGGCAAATAGCTGGGTTCGATTCCCAGTCGGCGCAAAAAATGCAGTTTTCTGACTGAAAAGGATAGATATTAAATAAATATATAATGGTGAATATAAGCCGAAGCGTACTGCGTACCTAGTGTTACACAAATAGGTTTTAGCTTTAGTGTAACAACTAAAATTAACAAACATGAGACAACATAAACATGGTAAGTTACATTACAAAAGTAGAGATATCGTAACAATAAAACCCCTATTTTTCAAAATAAGCGTATGTGTTCTATAGAAACAAAAACACATTTGAACAGCTTTTGGGAGCTAGGGCTATGGCCCAAATAAATCCCACAATTTTAAAGAATATCCCTTCCCCCTTCTCACCTCCCTCGGTCGATGAATTAGTGGATGGATACGCCACTGCAGTTGGATCAAGCCCTTACAGTATAATATGTTCTAATTGATTCCTTTCCTCTATGTTATATTTATTAAACGAGGGAGCGGAGCGACTGAGTGTCTCCATTCAACTCAAACGGCTCTCATTCTGTGATTCTGTCTGTCTGTACGTCGAAAATCAGCCGAACCGCTGAACAGATTGTGCTGAAATTTTAAACAGACATCCGGTACGAGTTTACTAAGAACTGTTAACAAAATCAGCTTGATCCATTGCGATTTAAGCCTACAATAAATAAAAAAGTGATTTTTAATAATATCAATGGCATTTGTTTTGTAGCAGTTAGCGGGATGGGGGAGACGTGGCCTGCATGACCTAGTGGTAACCATTTAGCCTACCGCACGGATGGATGGGGTTTGATACCCGTTAGTTCCAACTTTTTTATATTTTTACACCCACGTATTATTTTTGAGGGGTGTTAAATGGGAAATAAAACTTAGGTGATTTTGTTTTATCTTGGAAATTTGTTAATGTTTCACGCTAATACGTTTTGAATACGATTCGCATTTTGAATGTTCAATTTAAATAATAATTGTGGCAAGCAGAGTGAGTTCCTGTAAGGTGACCAGACGGTCCGGTTTTAGAAGTCAAAACACTTGGCTAACTCACTCGTTTAACAACGACTTTGGCGTTTCCCTAGTATTGTACTGTATGTACTTTCATATTTATTAAACGAGGGAGCGGAGCGACCGAGTGTCTCCATTCAACTCGAACGGTTCTCATTCTGTGATTCTGTCTGTCTGTCTATCTGTCTGTCTGTCTGTCTGTACGTCGAAAATCAGCCGAACCGCTGAACAGATTGGGCTGAAATTTTAAACAGACATCCGGTACGAAATTATTGAGAACTGCTAACAAAATCAACTAGATCCATTGCGATTTAATCCTACAATAAATAAAAATGTGATTTTTAAAATATCGATAGCATTTGTTTAGTAGCAGCTATCGGGACCACATCTACGTGGCTTGCATGGCCTATTGGTAAGCATTTAGCATACCACACGGAGGGTTGAGGTTCGATACCCGTTAGCCCGAACTTTTTTTTATATTTTTACACCCTCATATTATTTTTGAGGGGTGTTAAATGGGAAATAAAACTTAGGTGATTTTGTTTTATCTTGGAAATCTAATACGTTTTGAACACGATTCGCATTTCAAATGTTCAATTTAAATATCTAGGGAAACGCCAAAGTTGTTGTTAAACGAGTGAGTGAGCCATGTGTTGAGTACCCGGTATCATTCCTCATACTAAGCTAGATCCTTAGGTAGGGGGTAGAAAGGGAATGTTACCGAGTACTCAACACATGACTCACTCGTCTATCAACGACTTTGGCGTTTTCCTATAGTATAGTGTACAACATGATGTTGCAACACAATTTTTGTGGAGCATTATTTATGTATTTACTCCTCGGTCTCACTATATCTTCAGATTTGAAATGGGATTTTCATACAGACAACGTTAGAGACAGAGCTTCCAAGTTGTTAGGATTTGTCAGTCGTAATCTATATAAAAGTAAATCGAAATCTTTAAAAACTGCATATCTATCTCTTATTCGCCCTATATTAACGTATGGTCTACCAGCTTGGCACCCAACTTCTCAACTAAACATGCATAAACTTGAGGTTATTCAAAACCGTGCAACTAAAGTTATTTTAAAAAATGTTTTTTATTCTGAAAGTGCCTCTGAGCGCTTAAACAAATGTGGACTGCCATCAATACAAAATTATTGTAAACAAACTGATGTTAGATTTTTAAGTAACTTAATTACCGGTGTTACTGACCTTGATCCTTTTAAAAGAATAACAATTCAGAAAAGACAGAGTTTAACCGACATAATACTGGCCTAATTTTAAACCCTCCCCGTGCTAGAACATCTATATACCAAAATCATTTTTATAACCGTGCTGTTACTTTATGGAATACTATTCCTCTAGAAATCAAAGATGCTCCAAATTTCAAGAATAGAATAAAAGAATATTGTCATGTTTGGGGTAGTTTCTACCCTTGTTACTGGTATAATTTCATTGATTATTGCTTGTGACAAGACAGTGATTGCATTACGATGTCACAAGTATAAGGAGGTCATGCTTGTTGCTGCAATGACCATTGCGCGCGTGTATGGCGTACGTGTGTTGCTGACAGATGGATTATTTGTCACTTTATTGTTATTTGTGGCAATACCAGGTGTATTTGAATTGCTGGTCTAAGCATTGTGACATGAGCTAATAGACTCGCACGCGCTCCTTCTCGGGGAACTAAGTGGCGACATAGTGCTGACTTTGCGTTTCGACACTGCAATTACTGCTAATTAATTTGGACTTTGAATCAACTCGGTGACTGAGGAGGCGTAAGCCCAGTTGAGTCGGGGAGTTACAATCTGACCAGCGAACGAACAAGTCGTCTTCGAGAGCAAGTACAATGGTGTTCTGACAAAGAATTGTTGACAAGAAGAGTAATTAGTAAGCAGTGCATTGGAAACACCGAGTATCGAATGGATTAGCCGATCAAGAGGCAAGAAGTCAGAAGAAGGTAGAACATCTGCACTCCCACGTCCGAGACTGAGTCACGGCTGATCCAGGACCAAACCAGAGAGGGGGGACTTAAAGTAAGACATGGTTTCATTACTATAGGTCAAGTCACTCACTACATGGGGGTTCGAACTCACGTTCAATCAGGTGAAACGCATAAGCTTAACCAACAGGCTAATTAGGATGATTGTGGTTAAATACAAGTGCTCCTTCTTTTTGTTGAGATTGTGTTCTTGTTTGTGATAATCCTCTCTATACATGTCCTAGAAAACCACCTCATTAAATACCTATCGATTTCGGTCACTGTTGGGAAGATTAGTCTGTGTAACAAACAACAGCTACGTTCCCCCAGAACAATAGTTACTTTGGTAAATAACATCTATACCAAGGGCTAATCAACCTCTCAACTTGACATGGTGGAGGCGCCTTGGTTGTATATGATAGTGCATTTATATACAAGGTATAAAATGGGTTTCGATGGGTTTTCTGACGTGTGTTAGAGTGGGTTTCAACTTGACATGGTAGGGGTTTTCAACGAAGTGGGTTGATCTTAAACATAATTTGTTATGTTTTATGAGCTATATTGACAGCGATAGGATAGAAGGGATTACTTTATCGGAGAAGATGAATTCCGCTCCACTTTTAACGCCAAGGGCTTATCACAAGGAGGAGGATGATGCCGAGGATCGGATGCGTAGGCTTTACATTTTGTTAAATCAGAGAGTCCAGCAGGAAGGTGAAGGCGTAGTAGGCTATGTTTTGGCTAAGATTAGGCTGTGTGATGAGTTTGATAGGAGGATGCAGCATGAGGTAAGGACTCGTTGGTGCCTAGAGGGTATGTTGCCTGATTTGAAGGTGCACTTGATCAATAAAAATTTTAGAACTGCGGAGGAATTGTTGGAGGCAGCGCGGGGCCTTGAGCAGGATCTGCTACAAAAGGAGAAGGAGGCGAGGAGTGCGATGTTGGTTGCTCCTGTTCAGGTAGTTATGCCTGCGGAAGGGGGGAAGGATGGCGTGTTTTCAGCCATAAAAGGGTTAACGGACATAATGGCGTCTTTGAAAAGGGAGGTTCAGTCCTTTAGAAGTGAAGTAGTGGGCAAAGTACAGCACAGCGGGGGGAGTGGTGCAGCAAAATTTTGTTTCAAGCCAACAGGGTGGAGATCAGAGTCAGCGGAGTGGTTTGACAAATAAACAACAATTTGTACCCAATGGGGGTTGTTATCAACGCCAGAATCAGCGTAGTTGGGATAATCAGGTCACGTGTTTTTATTGTAGAGAGTTGGGTCATTTTAAGAGAGACTGTGTCAAACTGAAATCTCTTGAGGCTCATCGGAGAGTACCTGTTGTTGTTTCATCGGAACAAGGGTCATCTTCTGTGTCGTTAACACCTAGCGTCTTCCCCACGCTACCATCTTCTGTGCTGTTTACACCGTTGAAGCGCCCTGCCGTGGAAAGTAGTAGCACTGAGGTGCCAAAAAAGAAAATGAGAAAAATGAATTGCAAAAATGAGGTAATTTCTAAGGTTTTATGTCCTGAGGTTAAGGGTAGTGACTCTCCGGTGACGATTAAAAGCAATGACAAGGTAATTTCTAAGGTTTTGTGTCCTGAGGTTAAGGGTAGTGACATTTCGGTGACCACTAATAGCAATGACAAGGTATTTTCTAAGGTTTTGAGTTCTGAGATTGGGGGTGGATGTTCTATTGTATCTAATACTCACAAGAATATTGGAGATGCCGTGGGGGTGTCACTTCTAGGTGAAGAGGGTAGTGAAGCCGCTCATGAGGAAGTAGTGGATGCCTTGGGGGTGTCACTGCTAGGTGAAGAGGGTGGTGAAGCCTCTCATGAGGAAGTAGTGGATGCCTTGGGGGTGTCACTGCTAGGTGGGGAGTGTAGTACTTCGCTGTCTACTGTTCATGAGTACGTAGCAGATGAAGTAGTGGTGTCGCTTTGTGGTGACGAGGGCAGAAGTACAACAGTGCCTACGTCTTGTGAGGATAGGAAGGAACCAGATGTGGTTCTTAGCCCTATTGTGGAGAGCGGTAGGACATCCTTGTCCTACGCAGCATTGGTTAAGGGGAGTGCCAAAGGGGTGTCATACCCTAGTATGGAAAGTGGTGGCACTGACGTACCATTATCTCTTAAGTTCAAAAGGAGTGGTAGCATTGCTCTACAATTAGCTATTGGGTTCAAATGGGGTGGAAATGTTGTCTCATTTGCACTTGGCTTTAAGGGTGGAGGAACCAAGGGTGGTGTCACAGTCCTATGTGTAAGTGCATAGTTATGCAATGGCTTAATTCATTTGATTCAAGAAATTTTGCTTGATTGTGGATTATAAATTCATTGTTGTGGTCTGTGAATTGAGATTATAATAAAATGTTTTCTGTTTCAAATTTAATATAAATGGATAGTTATTTTAATAAATAATTCAATATGTTTCGGAATAATGTTGTCGTTGTAATGTAATTTAAATTTAAATTTATAATTAATATTTGTTAAATATTTTCTGGATAGAGCTTTCATATTATTATTTGTTTACATAATTCAATTCAGTTACAAATTGTCGCCTTTGAATTTTATTTATCGATTACGTAAATGGTAAATGTGTTACTGTAGCACTAAGTCGTCAGTTTTAAATACTACTGAAGTTCAAGGTTGCTATGATGGCATTTCTCAATGTCAGTCCAGTGTGTATACATTCGTCAGCAGTTTTACACTTGGGCTTTGTTTACTATTGATGACACGTGGTGACTGTATTATGTACATTGTCTGTCGAGATTTTGTTTATGTTTTAGTGATCTGGCTTCATTTTATTGTGCGGGTCCAGTGAGATGGGACATTGCGAGCCATTACGTATGCAGTACCTACCTGCAGTATACATCGGCGGGCTTCCAGGAGCTGTCTGGATAAGCTACGTCAAATTGTCGGAGGAAGCACATCAATGTTTAATGAGTTAGGTTTAAGGAACTTTACCAGGGGTTCCAAATGAATTTATTCAGGGAATTTTGAGACAGTAATTCTGAAATATTATGTCGTTTTTTTTATTTTATGCACAAGCAATGATATTTTTATGTTTGTTTTATGACTTAATTTTTATTAAGATTGATTGTGTTAGATTAAATATAGGGATTTTCAGATCAATTTATTTAATCCTAATTCGCAGGAATTAAGGTTGTTTAGGATGAATTACTGTCATTCGAGTCAAACTTTTTATATTAGGTTCCTGGCTTGTACTACCTGGAAGGTGAGTTTTTGCATTTTGGTCTCGTTTGAGCGTGAGATTCATTTTATTTCAATTTGCTTGTTTTTTAGTTTTATTTAGTAGTTGTATACAAGAAGTATTCAGTTAGGATTCTGGTTTGGTTTTGGTCTATTATGCAAGAGGGTGGATGGTGTATCGCGTCTTCTTGATGAGGAGGAAGATTTCAAGTTTGAGGAGGACATCAAGATTTCAAGGAAGTGAAGAAACATCAAGAGAGAATAAGAGAGCATCTGAAGAAACAGGTTGATTATATAGGAAAGGTACTGATATACGGAGGAAACTCTTAATCCAGATGGCAGTCGATCTTCCTGTATTAGTGATGCACATAAAGACATCTTGAACAAGATTCGGGTCGAATCTTCTATGGAGGCGTGACATGTCATGTTTGGGGTAGTTTCTACCCTTGTTACTGGTATAATTTCATTGATTATTGCTTGTGACAAGACAGTGATTGCATTACGATGTCACAAGTATAAGGAGGTCATGCTTGTTGCTGCAATGACCATTGCGCGCGTGTATGGCGTACGTGTGTTGCTGACAGATGGATTATTTGTCACTTTATTGTTATTTGTGGCAATACCAGGTGTATTTGAATTGCTGGTCTAAGCATTGTGACATGAGCTAATAGACTCGCACGCGCTCCTTCTCGGGGAACTAAGTGGCGACATAGTGCTGACTTTGCGTTTCGACACTGCAATTACTGCTAATTAATTTGGACTTTGAATCAACTCGGTGACTGAGGAGGCGTAAGCCCAGTTGAGTCGGGGAGTTACAATCTGACCAGCGAACGAACAAGTCGTCTTCGAGAGCAAGTACAATGGTGTTCTGACAAAGAATTGTTGACAAGAAGAGTAATTAGTAAGCAGTGCATTGGAAACACCGAGTATCGAATGGATTAGCCGATCAAGAGGCAAGAAGTCAGAAGAAGGTAGAACATCTGCACTCCCACGTCCGAGACTGAGTCACGGCTGATCCAGGACCAAACCAGAGAGGGGGGACTTAAAGTAAGACATGGTTTCATTACTATAGGTCAAGTCACTCACTACATGGGGTTCGAACTCACGTTCAATCAGGTGAAATGCATAAGCTTAACCAACAGGCTAATTAGGATGATTGTGGTTAAATACAAGTGCTCCTTCTTTTTGTTGAGATTGTGTTCTTGTTTGTGATAATCCTCTCTATACATGTCCTAGAAAACCACCTCATTAAATACCTATCGATTTCGGTCACTGTTGGGAAGATTAGTCTGTGTAACAAACAACAGCTACGTTCCCCCAGAACAATAGTTACTTTGGTAAATAACATCTATACCAAGGGCTAATCAACCTCTCAACTTGACAATATTTTAGTTAAATTGTTTTTAAAAGTCAGTATACTACATGAGGCCTACCATATTTTGATACTACAACATTATGTTAATTTATTGACTATTTTATCCATTGTTTTCAAATAACATTAGGCCTAAGTTATTTTAATTAGTTTTAATGAAGGGAATCAGGCATTCTTGCTATGGGGCTATGCCCTCTCTGATTCTCTTCAACATGTTAAGTGTACATTGTACTTTGTAGCTTGATTTGTTGAAATAAAATAATAATAATAAATGTTTATCCTATTTAGACTCAAGTAACAAAACTGATTTACAAAGAAGGACAGTGTTTTCAATAAGAATATATTGATTAATTATATATTATATTATATATATATTATATATATATATATATATATATATAGTATATATATATATATATATATATTAATTAATAATTTCTATCTAAGTACTAACGTAACAGCGTCATAGTCGCCTACTATAAAGCCAAGGTAAAACATTTATATGTATACAATATATATATATATATATATATATATATATATATATATATATATATATATATATTGTAATTGTCTTCCGGACATTCCGCCGCTTGTTTGAGTGCTGCTACAGACTTGTTGTCGCTGGCACTCGACGTTTCGCCAGAATACATTGAAATTTCCATGCCAGATGTGATTCTGGCGAAACGTCGAGTGCCCGGCGACAGACAAAGGTCTGTAGCAGCAAAACTCAAACAAGCGGGGAATGTCCGGAAGACAATTACAACATACATACGTCCCGAAACTTAAGAAAATTATATAATATATATATATATTATATAATATGAATATATGGTTTTTTAAGCATAAGCCCGCTTTAAGGACATAGTTATTGATTCATAGCAGTTGTCGAAAAAGTTTGCCCCGACTGGGGTTCGAACCCAGCCGGGGCAAACTTTTTCGACAACTGATATGAATCAATAACTATGTCCTTAAAGCGGGCTTATGCTTAAAAAACCATATATTCATACTACCCAACTCATGGGAGATGAGATGTGATTGAATTTATCCATGCAATCTTTCAGATTTGACAGCTACATTGCCGTCTTCTGTTGGATTTATGTCATGTAAGTCAACAGTCACAACAAATAGCAGTTTCCTAAAGGTTTGTTCTGTGGTCCCGGTAGCTTAATTGGTAGAGCTATGGCACGTTAAGCCGGAGGTTCTGGGTTCGAACCCCAGTCTGGGCAAACTTTTTCGACAACTGCTATGAATCAATATATATATATATATATATATATATGGATTGTTGCGTGCATTGTTGGATGCTGCGTGCTTGCCAACCACTGTGACTCCAACCTCCGTAGAGTCACAGTCAACCTTGAAAATGTCTGACGTAGTACAGACGAAACGTCGGTGGACGCCCAGGTTCTGCCCTGGTTCATCTTATTTTCGACGCGGTTTTACCCAAGATCCTTGTTTATTAATTATTTATTTATTAATTATTAATTAACATGTGCATAACATAGCATCATGAACAAGTTGCTTTATTATTTATAGATGTTTGGAATGGATTCTTAAGTCAGGGCAAAATGATTTCCTTGACCTTGATGATAATAAGTTGAAAAACCGTCGAGTGTGTTCAAAACATTTCGTCCCTGCTCAGATTATAAACAGAAGATTACGAAGAGATGCTATCCCTCAAATGCATGACTTCGATGACAATGCGGTTGATTTAAATACACCTATAGTTGAAAATACTCCTGGTTTTGAGGATGGTATGCCCATTGTTGAGGAAGGTATGCCCATTGTTGAGGAAGGTATTGTCGAGGAAGATGTGCCCACCCTACCTAATGTATTTGAAGATCATCGGACCTATGAAGATGTAGACCCAGAAGAACTGGGAAGAGATAAATCGGTAGAGCTGCAGCCTTGCGGCGACGATAGGGACGAATCGTCAGAGCTGCTGCCTTGCGCTTATGATAGTGACGAATCGGTAGATCTGCTGCCTTGCGCGGATGATAGTGACGAGGATAGCCATAGTCGCCTAGGAAATAGTAGTACTTCCAGCTCCAGTTCGTCATCTGGTGAGGATGTACCAGATGAGGTAATGACACCAAGGAAACTGAAGCTGATTGAAAGAGTACAAAAGCTTCAGACACTAAACAAACGTAAAAGAAGCACTATATCATCTCTGCAAAGAAAAGTTCCATCAATGACACACACTGAAGCTTTAGCAGTTTTCGCTCAGTGTTCTGAGAGTGACGATGCTAATGTATTTCTTTCTATGCAGCTTCGCCCTCGGAATACTAGAGAGCCATGGACGAAGGCTCAACAAAACCTTGCTTTGTCATTTTACTATAAGTCACCAGCCCTTTATATGTTTATGAAGGACAGTGTTAAACTCAAACTACCTTGCTATTCGACGTTAATCAAATGGATTAACGTCGTCAATCTGAAAGCGGGATTTTGCCAAGAAATATTCGACCAGTTGTCAGTCAAAGTAAGCGCAATGACTGAAGCTGAAAGGGAATGTGTACTTATATTTGATGAGATGTCCATAAAGAAGTGGTTGGAATATGATTCTCGGCTCGATGTTGTAGACGGGTTCGAGGATCTAGGGCCCCTTGGCAGACAGCCGTATGTAGCCACTCAGGCAATGGTATTTATGGTTCGGGGCCTAAAATACCAATGGAAGCAGCACGTGGCATACTTTTTGTCATTCAACTCTGTGGCATATGAAAATTTGTCAATTCTATTAGACACGTGTATCGAGAAGCTTTTTCAAGTGGGATTGAAAGTGCGTGCTATTGCGTGTGATCAAAGTACGTCCAACAGAGCGGCGTTTAATCTTCTTGGGGCCACCGTCGAGACACCGTTCTTTTATTATCTTGACCACATCATTTATACTTTTTTTGACGTGCCTCATCTTATCAAGTGTGTAAGAAACATGCTTGTACTGCATGATTTCCGTATTGGAGAAGATTTAGTTAAATGGTGTGACATTGTTAAGTTCTACGACATTGATGCAAAGAAAGGTTCTACTGGGTTTAGGGCTGCTCCTAAATTAACAGTCAAACATCTCTTTCCGGGCCCATTCGCCAAGATGAGTGTAAAACTAGCGACGCAAGTATTCAGTCATTCTGTAAAGGCCGGTATGGAAACTGCCATCCGCACTGGAGAGCTTCATACAGAAACTGCCCAAAATACTACAGATTTTATTGGCAGAATGAATAATTTGTTTGATTCGTTAAATAGTCGTCATCCGAACGATCCCGCTCCACATCGCCGACCTTTGGATAAGGGTTTATATAACTCACCTTTGCAGTGTTTAAAGAGTGCAAAAGAGTGGCTTAAAACCTGGAAACTAGCCGATGGTAAACCAAACCCTCCTTGTTTTGATGGTTTCAAGATGACTGTCAATGCGGTTTTGCTTCTGTGGGAAGACCTTCAAGGTGAAGGAACATCGTATCTACTAACATCTAGATTAAATCAAGATCCGCTCGAGAACTCGTTTGCCATTTTGCGTAATAAGTCTGGCTCTAACACAAACCCATCAGCTCGACAGTTTCGAAGAAACTTACAACATAACATCCTTCTTCACTTAATGAATCCACCTAAATCTTCCAACTGTGAGCCTGATGAGGACGTATGGCTAACTGCTATTGATGCAGAAGCACCAGATGTTTTGTCGACGAATTATTCAGCCATTGCTCGATTGTACGATTCCTACAATTTAACTACGCCTTCTGTTGCTGGAACCTCGTCCACTGATGTTGGAACCTCGTCCACTGATGTTGGAACCTTGTCCACTGCTGTTGGAACCTTGTCCACTGATGTTGGAACCTTGTCCACTGATGTTGGAACCTTGTCCACTGATGTTGGAACCTTGTCCACTGCTGTTGGAACCTCGTCCACTGATGTTGGAACCTTGTCCACTGTTGTTGGAACCTCGTCCACTGATGTTGGAACCTTGTCCACTGCTTTAGGAACCATACTTGGCGGAATGTCAAATCCCACGTCACCCGCATTATTAGATCAAACGGAGCTAAATGTAAATCATACAACCAGCAAAAATAAAAAGCTTAAACAAAAACACATTTCCAATGTCAAAGGAGGCAAGTTTATGGCCATCAGAAAGACGATGTCTGCAGCAAATAGAGGTGTATCGTCCGCTGCTGTTAGGCAAACATTGTATTTTCCGGATAGCTTAACATCATCTCCTTCCCGAGGAGCAGCCTCAACTGCAGGAAGACCTACCTCATCTGTACAAGAAACTACAACATCAACTTCCACAACTGAAAGAGAAGTTTGCACGGATGATCGAGGGAGACCTGTGCTTGGACATCCAACCACCGAATTGTGTGCTATTGTGTACATCGCTGGATGGCTGGCCAGAAAGTGCCTTCTTAAATTTTCTTGCGACCTATGCAAAGTACATTTGGTAAAGGATGGCAACGAGCTAGCCAGTCCCAATGAAGGGCTGCTGTATTTCCGTGCCTTCATGACAAAAGATGGAAGCGATCTAGGGAACCTTACCGCTCCAACAGAAACGTTCGCCAAACTCATCAAGGACCAAACGGATTTGTTTTCAAGTGTGTACGACACTTGCCGCCACATACCTAATGTTCGAGAACATATGAGAAACCTTCTCATATGCCAACATCCACAATGGTTTGAAGGGCCATGCTCAGCACATAGGAGGTAAACAATATAATATAAAGTTCGTAAGAGTAGAGGTTTAGTTGATACGAAAACAATCCATTGTAAATTGATAAGTGTGAATGCTAGAAGTTAGGCCTACTTCAAAAGCCACGACTGAAACTCAAACCCAAGTCTATATCACCAATCAAAATAATTATGGCAAAAAATTAATGAGTTTTTACTCTTTACTTTTTAGTTGTTTTGCCAACAATGAAAAACTTCATTTTAAAAGCCAAGTTTAATAACATTAAGCATTCAGCAATTTCCAACGATTTTTTTTATCGGTAGATATGACTTTAAATTTTTAGACGAGTGAGCGCATCAAACGTAGTCTTACAACGCAGGTCGAGAAAAACGCCACTCACTGTGAGCAAGTTTTGTTTGTCTGTCTGTCTGTCTGTCTGTCTGTCCGTCCGTACGTCTGTCCGTCTGTCTGTCTTGTCTGTGCGATCCCCTATGGCCAAACGGCCAAACAGATTAAGCTGAAATTTTAAACAGAAATCTGTGACCAGTTAACCGGGTACTCAACACATGACTCGCTCACTCGTCTAACAACGACTTTGAGTAATTTAATTTTTATTTTAGTAAAAAGAGGTAATTTATTTCATAATTCATGTGCACAGACAACTGACTTGTTACAATTTTCCGTTTTTAGATTCATATTGGAAAAATTTCTGAGAACTAAGATGTTTTACGACGCCAAATGGCTCTCTAGGGACATAAGAGACTGCCCTTCGAAATCATCGGTAGTGAACATCACATCAAAGAAACGTCCGACTGCAGACAAATCAAAACAATCTGCAAAGAAACACAAAACAATTCATTCCAAAAAGAACCAAAAGCTGAATAAATTAAAACATCTTTAGGCCTAAAGATCAGTATGAAGTGTAATGTGAAAACAAAAGTTGACAAGTATCCACAGGTAAGAAATTATGATAATATGCAAATTCACTTGACGTTCAGACCAGTACTCTTTTTTCGGCTACAAGTTGTGTTTACGTTTTAATAAAAAAAAGTTCTGGTGTATATTTACAGTCTATGTTGCCAGGTAGAAAGTATGGATGGCATTATAATCAAAATTGAAGTCAATAATTTTATTATTATAAATATAATATTATTATTATTGTTGCTGTTGTTAATGGAGTTGTAATAAGGAGGAAATGTGAACAATGACTGAATTGCGATAGTAATGACTAATGAGTGAAGTGCTGTGTGTGCACACATGGAAATGACATATTATTCAGTATCACAACATCGTTTTTGACCACAGCCAATGAAATAATAAAAAAATATTTATAAGGAATAATGAGTTTTGTTAATTAGTGCGATTCCCGCCGTTAATAATGTAATAGCTGGTAAGCCTTCCCATTTGACAACCACCGATTGAATCAGCTCATTAGTCATTAGTACATGAGACTAATTCCCGCCGCCGGTAATCCTTACCGAGGTGTGTCTCTCAGTCATAAGACGAATGCTAGGATTGAGTGGTCCTAACAGCCCCCAGCTTTCTTTTTCCCAAATATCCCACTAATATAATATGATGAAGAGGGAGATATTGGCCTTCCGTCCTGGTATTGGACAGAGGAATTTATAATAAATAAATTACAACTGCAGGGGCGTAGGAACGGGGAGGGGATGGGGGGGAAACTTCCCCCCACTTGTTGTGGTGTCATTTGCTAACTTATAGCTTGTTGTGTGATTATTAGGATTTTTACTACATCATTATATTTTGTGTGCAGTGTTTTCACTCCCAAGCAGACTGTCGACCGATTGCAGTCAGGTAATCAATCTTTAATGCAATATTAGCTTCAAAATGTAACCCTTATTCATAATTAAAATTCGCCTGGAAACGTGTTTTAGGCCACCTATCCAGGGCGCCTTTTAAAAAAAAATCTCGCCTATAGCGAAAAAGCTTCCGGCGGCTGGGGCTTCACCCCAGACCCCGGTTTGCCCACCCAACCTCGTACACAACTTTAGTTTGACCCCCCCCCCCCCCCCCCCACTAAAAAATAGTTCCTACGCCACTGATTACAAGATAGTGGTAACAAATAAAAAAATCTAGCTAGATAGCAATCATACTATATCTTACTAATACAATCAACGCAAAGGATTGTCTTTAGACGACTCGACTACATATCAACAGGAGAAGAGAAACTAATAATAAAACATCAGAGCCAGCAGATCCGTGGCAAAATTGCGTGGTGAATGAGGCGCATTATTGGCAACACTGCAGTTGAAGGTCGGCCGTGGCCTGGGCCGCGTCATGGGGGAGGGTCGGGGGGAGACTATCGTGAAAGAAAGACGGGAAACGGCAGAAGAAGCATGAGTGAGCGAGACATATGAAACACATGAGTTGCTACTCTGACAGGGGTGAGGGGCACTCGATCAACCAAAAATGTGTCGACTAGCGCTGCCGGTGTTCCGCAGCAGAACTACGACTCGCTTGTAGGCCAGGGGAAGCGGGGAGTAAAAAGACAGGCGCAGACAATTTAGCATTGCCAATAACCATCTATAACAGCCTTTATAATCTTTGGTTAAAGCTATCTCTAAATAATAGTCTAATGAAAAAAAGGGTGATTACTAAACAAGGGAGTCTACTCTGTCAACATTTAACACTTGTTTTCAAAGCAATAGTGTTCTGTAATTCCGTTACCGTAATTCCGTTACCAATGAAATATGGAGTAAATACATATTTTTAAACTATTTTTGATTAAACTCTTCCTTATTTTAGTGAAACATTAGAAGAAAACTACTTTTGTTGTAAATTAAGTAGGCCTATACAAATACATAGATATTTTTAAAATATAATGGATTTTTGGTAGCGGAATTACATTAGGAAACAGTGTAGGCCCTATTGGTAAAAAGAGTTAAATAGCTCAAGTTTGTACAATTATTTAACCTTTTTGTATTTTCTTGTCAATACAACATTATAAGTATTGAAAGAAGTTTAAATGAATCAGTTTTTGCTTAAAAACATACTCAAAATTTAAATAACTAGGGTAAAATTTGTTCTAACAATGTTCTCCAACCTGCAGTGGTAGGACTATAGGCCTAGTGGAAATTAAAATGCATGCAAAAGTGAGAAAAAATATAATTTTATGGACTTTTATAGGCCTAAATTATTTCCAAAGCACAACATATCAATTTACTTAAATTTTCATGAAATACATTTCTATAAAAATATTTCATTTTCACTAGTCAGGGACACTTAGCTGTGGAATTGCCCGGGACTGGCGCGGAGGCCGCGGGCGCCATTCCTGTTTTGACAACCTGTACCCGACTGCAATCACGTGTTTATTGATGCAAAATTATCATTTGATGCAGAACAAGGTTTTTTGAAAGTCCTGTATCCATATTAAAACAGAAACGTTAAAGGTTTTTGTATTTTATTTGCTTCAATTTCCTTCATGACTGCGTAGAAAGACGGCAACATGAATCCCGTAAGGTGTAAGCCCCTCCCCCTCCCCATCTTCGTCAGGCCTAGGCCTAGAGTATTAGACTTTTTGGTGCAGTAACGCGATTTCGACTATTCTAGGCCATGTTTAGGCCTACATGCGATCGCTTTGATGCAGATTCTTTGGGTCAAGTCAATTCTAAAACACATTTTGGCTAGAGCAAAGGCCTATTAGAGAATTTGATATTGTCATACATTATGCCTGAAAACACAGGCCACAGTCTCGAAAGTAATTAATCCTACAAAAAGATTCGCGCTAGGTACTGTATGTAGGACGGGAGCAATAACACCCTAATGTTTACGTCTAGGCTGGCCGCCTATGGCGTGCAACAATTTCATCTGTAGGAGGCACAAAACGGCATAGAATAATTATTAAAGGTACAAAACTTGTCCGTAGCTTCGGTTTAGTGGTCGTAAATCTTCCGTAGGCCTAGGCCTAAAGTCTACGGCTAAACTCTACTGCCGTTCCCGTAACTACGGTTCAAATAGCATGCTTAAATTTACCGTAGTAGGCCCTAGCCCTAGTCTACGGTTGAATTGTATAACATAATTTTTTCGTAGCTACGGTTTAATAGTCACATCGTTTTTGAGCGAGCGTCTCCACTTGACTCTAATGGCTCGAATGTGTTTTTTTTGTTTTTTTTCTGTTACTGCTTCGGTACAGGGCGCACCGTTTCTCTGATCGACCTGAAATTTTGCACACATGTACATACCACCTATGCGGGTTGCTGTAGCCTATAGTTTTTTAACAAAATCCAATCGTTGGTTAGGCCTATAAAAAATAAAATAAATAAATAAAAAAATAAAAATGTTCCGATTGTTATGAAATTTTGCAGGGTCAATAAGTATAACATTCTCTCCTATTTTACAAATTTTCAGCTAAATCGGTCAAGACCTTAAGTAGTGTAGATAGAAATAACATTTTTACAAAGTGACATTACCATGGCAACGAAAAGTCGCACAAGAATTCTGGTCACTATGCACTGCCACCTAGAAGTAGGCCTAATCAAAATACTATCGAGGAAGCAGTGTATTATTAATTGTTATCAAAGAGTTAAAATAGTTTTCCCAAAGAAATGATGTCAAGGTCCTCTAGATGGGTGTGGATTTTATCTATTCTCTCCTATTTTACCAATTTTCAGCTAAATCGGTCAAGACCTTAAAGACTTATTGGTATGTAACATTATGGGAATGTCATACTGGGGTCGTGTTGCACGTACTGGTGCTCGCTCAACAACGCGACGGGACTTTAGCGTTTTCCTAGTAAATATAAAGTACCTACAAAATCAAAAACTGGCTATAGGCCTAGGCCTACCAACCGAAAGAGTGCCGGCCTACCAACCAAGTAAAGTAGGCTAGGCCTAGGCCTAGGCCGAGGGGAACTCTTTCGGTTGGTATGGACAGTTTTTGATCAGTAGGCTAGGTAGGCCTAGGCGCCTACTTTAGATTTAAAATAGCGATGTTAAAGGTTTTGTAGGTAGGTACTTTAGGTTTAAAATAGCGACGATAAAGGTTTTGTAGGTACTTTAGTTCTAAAATAGCGACGTGCGATCTAAAATAGCTTAGGTTTTGTAGGTAGGGCCTACACATAAAAAAAACTGTCCATACCAACCGAAAGAGTAGGCTAGGCCTAGGCCTAGGCCCTACTAAGGCCTACCGGCCGAGGCTACCGGCCCTACTAAGGCTAGCCCTAGGCCTAGGCCTAGGCACATCAGACTACCGACTGGGCCTAGGCCTAGGCCGTACCTTATAACAATAAACAACTTTTGACATGAAAACTTTCTTCCCGTTGTCGTTACCGGGCAATATTTTTCTCCGACGATCGACCTCACTGTCTCACAGTGGCCATTAACTAGGGGCCTAGGCCTATGCCTTTCCTAGGCTAGGCCTAGCCTCTGTCTAGGCCCTGGCCCTGGCCTCTTTAGATGATAGGATAGGGTAGGCCCCCTAGGCCTAGCCCTACTTACCCGTTCATGAAAAGCAGAGAAATGCAAATTTTCAAATGCATTCAAACCGGCACCGGCGTGAAAACAACAACGATATCTCGAACGGGGAAAAGACGAAGCGCGGATCATGTGTAAGTGTCCAACGAGTGCTCCGCCAGGGTAGATCTACTGTGGGCCTCAATAAACTGGGTCCCAGTGACGCTGGTGATAAACTGGGCTTCAACTTTTCATTTTGTGGGTTTCTGTAAAGTGGGACTCAATTAAAATTAAAAGTTTAATCCGAAATAACCATCCGAGGATTGTGGTACTCTAAAATATAATGAGCCACGGCAGCAACCACTTTCGTAAACTGGTACTTAGTTTTCTGGTACTCAGTTAGTCAACGTTTTCCGAACAGAGAGTAGAGAAAGCAGAGTGTGTAGAGTGGGTCCAAAAACTCGTGTGGTAGTTCCAGCGCATGCCGCATGATGAACCGCTTTTACCGACCCCCTGATTTGCTGCAACACATCCTACAGCTAAGCAATTCCGGTTGCTGATGAGACTTTGCAGGGGTGAAAAGTAACCATATTCTTATAATAATCTGATTATTAATACGAGACGCTGTACTAGTCAATGGTACTAGCATTGTACTAGGCACGGGTTCTTTCAAGGGGATGCAAAGTTTATGCACCACCAATAAGATGATGATTTTAATAATATATTGATAAAATTAATTCCAAAACTAACATTACTGCACATTACACTGTACACATTACAGTACTTTATTCTAATCTCATGTTTCAATCATTATTTACATTTGAACTATTAAAACAAACTATGTGCTTGATTTTGAAGTCCCTCTTCAAGCACAAAAAAAGAAAAACATGATATTATGATCATTGGTCATTGGCATTGCTCCACCATATTATCATCGATGATATTATTCATAACCCTATATTGATTGATTGAAAATATAATAACTCAATCTATTTCTAAGCATGAAATAGGTAAATACCAATCCACAGGCTAATAAAACATAACCGGTACTTTACTTTAAGTTTACTACAGTTTTATAATATATACTAATTAATTATAGGCCTATGTATTTTATCTGTGGTCGATCCATTACTTGAAGGTAGAGTGAATTATATTTTACTTATCTTGAAAGTAAGATATCCCACACGTACAAAAATTTTGTAAAGGGACAACTAAACCTCAATCAAAAGCATTGAGATCTAAAAGACGGGGTCAAGCTTTATGTACACTTCTACATTTTGGCAGAAAAGAAATCTTTTCAAAATTTTATTTGCAACTAGGTACTGTTAAAATGTAAAAGTACGTGCAATTTATTTTGTCTAGAATAAAATGGATGTATTCACTAAGCACAGTAAATTTATGTATTATGAGTAAGAAAATGTAGAAGGGTACATAATTTTGCTGGAGACTTTCGAAATCTCTGAACTTAGAACTGCCACGTTTTGAGCGCAATCAAAAATTATTTCTCATGAAAATCACAATTTTACGATTTTTTTCGATTTTTTAAATGTTTCTTCGACTTGACATCTACATACTTTATTCGATTTTAATGATTTTTTTCACAGAACCATAATTTTATGAATTAAGATATTCGTATGAAATTTGAGTGTAATCGAAAATCGATTTCTGATGAAAATCGAAACTTTACGGTGTTTTTATTTTTTTAAACAATTCTTTGACTTATAACACCTACATGCTTTATCCGATTGTAATGATTTTTTCACAGAACCTTAATTTGACGAATTAATATATTCGTGTGAAATTTGAGCACAATCGAATAATTATTTCTTATGAAATTTCGAAATTTTACGATTTTTTTCTTTTTTTAAATTACGATTAATTAAAAAATTTTAAGTTAATTCTTTATTTAATTTAATTTAATTTAAAAAAATCTTCAACTTAGTAATGGTTTTTTCACAGAATAACAGAAAATCCGCATAACACATGGCAGCTCAATGCATTAATTACGCTCATCCAACAACGCGGCGGGACTTAAGCGTTTTCCTAGCGAGATCCCACACATAACAAAAACTTGTAAAATTACAGCCAAACTTTGCACACTCAAAAGAAATTAGACCTAAAAAGGGGTCAAGCTCGTCTACCTTTCCACATTTGCGCATTCTTAATTGGATGAGCGTAGCGAGCGAAGCGAAGATTCCATTTCATTACACTGGAGAAAAAAATACGGAAAATGTTATTTTTATTTTTTTTCTCTGTTTGTATTATTTTGTGTTTGTTAACACGATTCCGGCTAAACCGATACTCCAATTACGATGTAATTTTATGGAGGCCTTCGAAATCTTTGAACTTAGAACTGCCACGTTTTTGAGCGAAATCGAAAAAAAAATTTCTCATTAAAATCGCCATTTTACGTTTTTTTTTCGATTTTTAAAAATTTCTTCGACTTATAACAACTACATTTTTTATTCGATTGTAATGATTTTTTCACAGAACCTTAATTTTATGAATAAATATATTTGTGGGAAATTTGAGCGCAATCGAAAAATAATTTCTCATGAAAATCGCAATTTTACGCTTTTTTTCGTTTTAAAAAACATACGCTCATCCAACAACGCGCCTGAAAAAGCGTTTGCGAAGCTTCCTATAGTTCATAAACGCACAGTGTCCCGTAACAGCATCCTTGAAAAGCTTGGCAAAATAGAATTCGCATGATGATACGTTTAATTTAATTAGAAAAAAAGAACTTGGATGAACTATTACGTTTAAATTAATAATTGCAAATTCTATTTTGCCAAGCTTTTCAAGGATGCTGTTACGGGACACTGTACGTTTCTGAATTAAGAATGCGCAAATGTGGAAGAGTAGACGAGCTTGGCCCCTTTTTAGATCTCATTTCTTTTTTTGTGTGTAAGGTGTCGCTGTATTTTTTTAAGTTTGTGTTATGTGTGGGTACAGTATACTGTACATTTCAAAAGATAGGGATGGAATCAAATCCCTAAAAAATGATCTTCATAATCTTATATTCATACTTTTACTAATAAACAATACAAATAAAAATTGTCAAGTTTCTAAAGTTACTTACCCGCTTAAAAATATATTTCAAATTTTCGAGCTAGGTCCCACCGGTAAAAATCTTCCATAAGGAATAAAAATATTGGCCATTTTCGATGTACTCGACTGGATTTCTGTAAATCCGCTAAATTTTGTTTTGTAATTTGTGCACGTGGTTCGGTCAAAATATGTTGATTACCACAAGAAGGGTTGTGATTTTTAGGTGCATATTTTTGCGTGTTTGAGTGTAGGCCTATATATTTTGTGCACATTTTCAAGACACGATGTTATAAAGGGACATTTTTTTTAGATTGGTACGTCGATGCTCTCTAGTATCTATCTGGAGCAAAAAATAAACATGTTAAAGACGATTTCGGAAATTCCCCAAAACGCCAATTTTAGCAAATTTCATTATCAAAAAAAAACCCTGAAAAACTCGTGTAAAATCACAGTTACAAGATTATAATTAATAATAATTTTTTAAAAGGTCATTTTAGTGTAGTGTGTGTAAGGCTTAATTAAATATCAAAACTTTTATTTCGATGCCTAACTTTCTAAAACTTTATTTCAAAAGTACGTACATCAAAAATTGGAATGATGTAGCCTGTAGGTAAGTGGAAGAGGAAGAGGAGGAGTAACTACTAACTCCGCAAAGTGATTTTGAACATGTTTTAGCCCATTTTTTCACACAAAAGGAATGTTTTTATACCGAACCAAATTTGTTAAGTGTGTTGTCAGATATCTAAATCCTCCCCGATTGTGACAGTTTCCAATTTCATATCACGTTTCATGCTGGGTGACTCCTCGAAATCGCCCCAACTCGGTTTGATGTACAAGGTGCCGGAGCTCACCGCGGCTTGGCTGCGACACCCTAACGGGGACCTAGATAACGATAGATTTCGAAACGATAACTACTTGACTTTAGATTTATTTCTGTAGCGACTATTTTCAAGATATTTCATCTCTTGGCATTTTGGTCTGATTTGTACATGATAATTGGATGAGCGTAGCGAGCGAAGCGATGATTCCATTTAACTTCACTGGAGAAAAAAAAACGGAATATTTTCCCCCCTTTTTTTCTGTTTGTATTTTTGTGTGTTTGTTAACACGATTCCGGCTAAACCGATACTCCAATTGCGATTAAATTTTGTGGAGGCCTTCGAAATCTCTGAACTTAGAACTGCCGCGTTCTTGAGCGCATTCGAAAAATTATTTTTCATAAAAATCGCAATTTTACGATTTTTTTCGATTGTAAAAAAATTTCTTCGACTTATAACACCTACATGCTTTATTCGATTGTAAGTGGTGTGTAATGTAATGTGCGCCCCTGATCCTCAGGTCGTTGTCGTAAAAATTAAAACAATATTACCAAGCGTGTCTCGCAGGCCATAGCAATGGGAAAACGAAATCAATTTAAATGCCATCTGCATAACACATAACAGCTTAATGCACCAATTACGCTCATCCAACAACGCGGCGGGACTTAAGCGTTTTCCTAGTTTATAATAACCTTCCGAATAAAATTCGCTTATGCTCATCTGACAATTCTTTCAAATCTAATCTTAAGTCCTTCCTGCTTAAAAACAGTTATTACTCACTTCATGAGTTTCTATCTGACGGCTCTCCCAAATAAATTACCTTGTTGATTGTCATTAATATCAATATTTACAATGTAGTAATTATTATTGTGTGCTTCATTGTAAATCTAATTGCATTTTTTTTGTTCCATATTGTATTATTACATTTATTATTATTTTTATTTTATTTTATTTTTATTTTTATTATTATTATTTATTTGTTAACACCTTAATTTTATTATCACCTTATTTATTTCACTCCACCTATCTCTCTCTCTCTCTCTCTCTCTCTCTCTCTCTCTCTCTCTCTCTCTCTCTCTCTCTCTCTCTCTCTCTATATATAATATATATATAATCATGTAATGTTCTCTTCATTATCAAATGTATTATTATTATTATTATTAGTATTAGGTTGGATGGAAGATAAGGCTTCACTAGCCTTAATCCCGCCTTACAATAAAGACCCTTATCTATCTATCTATCTATCTATCTATCTATCTATCTATCTATCTCTTTTCTCTCTCTCCCCTCTCTCTCTCTCTCTCTCTCTCTCTCTCTCTCTCTCTCTCTCTCTCTCTCTCTCTCTCTAGAGAATAGGCGAAAGTGTTATACTTCTACTCTGTATTAGTCAAATGAATAAAATTACTTACTTACTTACTTACTTACTTACTTACTTACTTACTTACTTACTTACTTACTTACTTACTTACTTACTTACAGGAACAGAGAAGTCGCTGCGCTCCCTCGTCTAATTAAATTGTAATAGTCCTCTTAAAGCGGTGAGACTTAGTTAATAGATTTTGAAGTCTAAATGTAAGTAGACACTCTTAGTAGACTCGTGAACCAATAAACGACGGACCTCGTTCGTTGCCTAATGCCGGGTCTCTTTGAACTCGTAATGTGAGGGTGTCCTTAAAGATGTGGACGTGTCACCTGCGATTAAGTTCATTACAGAGATATTTAAAAATAAAAGAAATCTTGGAAAAAAAACGTTGTAATGAAAAAAGTTTATTAAAGTTTAAGACTCATAGTGTTACTCAGAATATCCGAATAAACCTGTTCTTTAAAATAGGGTTTTATTATGTTATTATCGTGTCCGAAGGTATGTAAAAAAAGGGGGGGAAGCCTGCCCAGGGTGCAATTAATGGCTTTAATGCCCATATTCAGGTATCTAACTTGGTATGTTGCGGATATAGCACAATTGTAAAGGGATGTAAAGGGATGTCTTGCATTCACATTAACAACTGAGGAAACCCTCGGGGAAAACCTTTAGTTAGGATTGCCGGTCTCAACGAGATTTTTAAACACCACCCGAATCAGTATCACGCGCATAACGTTTTGAGCCAACAACTGTCGGTATAGCGTAGCTATGTAAAATAAATTATTATTTAGTTTTAATGGTTTTTATAATAAATTATTTTGCTTGTAGAATACGGTATGCGTATTATCATTGAATATAGTTGACAGATTGTGTATTATCTTTCTTTATTCATCAATTAAAAATTGTCACTCTTAAAAACTATCTGGGTTTTTTGGCTTACTTTTTTCTTATCAACAAGCGTTCTTATCCAAAAGGGTAGATTTTTTTTAAATTTTAACATTTCTCGTGCAAATTTATGCTGCTCTTCATGTTGTTATAGTTGTCTAGGTATATTCGAGTTAGGACAATTTTGTGAAGGGATATTCGCTGGCTTTTTAAGAGAACTCAATCTTTGCACTCGAATTAACGACTGAGAAGAACCTAGAGAAAAACCTTCAGTCAGGAGTGCCGGTCTCGACGAGAATTGATCCGGGACCTCCCGAATCAGGGTCGCCCCCCCCCTTTGCACTCGAACCAAAACTGTCGGTATAAGCTATGATTCTTATTATTTGAAAAAGATGATGGACATTATTTTATAGTTTGTATGATTCTTGTGATCTTGAAGATTTTATTTATTTAAGGATATTATTACTCCCAATAATTCTCGTCACATTTGTTTCCTCTTTTGCCCTAGCCTATACCTTAGCAAGTGAAGTCAGAGTTGGTGTGTGTGACACTGTGTGGCTTATTGGTCCAGCGTTGTGGTACTTGCTTCCAAAAATATAGAAAGTTTGGGAATCAAATCCCGTTCCAGGCAGAAGTTTTTAGCTTCTGCCACGAACTTTGATCAATCATTATGACGGTTATGTTGTGTACGTAAACGATGACTGCGGAGTTGTCTTCTACCGATTTTGGAAAACTATTTTAATGTCGATAGAATATTTTGATTTATCGGTATCTTAGTATGCACGTGTAGATTTTCGACAACAAATTTAAGAAAGCTACAGCATTGTATAAACTGTGACACGGTGGCGTTTTTTTTGGCACTGGGACAAAATAACATGCAAAGCTCTACACCGTACACCACAGATGGCAGGACAAAAAAAGACAGTAATTCAGAATTATTCTGGTCCTTTTTATCCTGAATTACCAAAAGAGTGTACCTTATTATATAAATCAGTCAAGTCACAAAATGTGCAGTTTGAATAGTGCGGGCTCTGCCGGCATGCTCACAGCCGATAAAATAGTCGTGCGCGAACGACAACCGACGAGACATCCTAGCAGCGATCGCTGGTACCAAAATGAGACCCACAATACGTACTTGGTCATTTTCAAATGTATACGACTTTAAAAATATTTTACCCTGCTTCTTTCGAGATTAATTAGGACACAGATTCCATAAATTGTCGTTTAATATTCACAAAATTGAGACCCAGTTCGCACAGATTGACTATAATTGAAACTATATGACTTTGATACAGAGACCCAGTATACGCAACTCGTCACCTTGTTTTTTTGGTCAGAATTGAGGCCCAGAATACTAAAGACCACCTTGTGGCTTCTATCTACTGTGGGCCTCAATAAACTGGGTCCCAGTGACGCTGGTGATAAACTGGGCTTCAACTTTTCATTTTGTGGGTTTCTGTAAAGTGGTACTCAATTAAAATCAAAAGTTTAATCCAAAATAGCCATCTGCGGACTGTGGTACTCAAAATATAATGAGCGACCACATGCGTAAACTGGAACATAGTTTTCTGGTACACAGTTAGTCAACGTTTTTCAAACAGAGTGTAGAGAAAGCAGAGTGTGTAGAGTGGGTCCCAAAAACACGTGTGGTATTCCCCCAGATGAACCGCTTTTACCGACCCCCTGATATGCTGCAATGGCTGCAACACATCCTACAGCTAAGCAATTCCGGTTGTTGATGAGACTTTGCAGGGGTGAAAAGTAACCATATTCTTATAACAATCTGATTATTTACGAGATTCTGTACTAGTCAATGGTATTAGCATTGTACTAGGCACGGGTTCTTTCAAAGGGGATGCAAAGTTTATATGCACCACCAATAAGATGATGATTTTAATAATTTATTGATAAAATTAATTCCAAAACTAACATTACTGCACATTACACTGTACACATACAGTACTTTATTCTAATCTCCCGTTTCAATCGTTATTTACATTTGAACTATTGAAACAAACTATGTGCTTGATTTTGAAGTCCCTCTTCAAGCACAAAAAAAGAAAAAATATATGATATTATTATGATCATTGGTCATTGGCATTGCTCCATCATATTATTATTGATGATATTATTCATGACCCTACATTGATTGATTGAAATAATAACTCAATCTATTTCTAAGCATGAAGTAGGTAAATACCAATCTACAGGCTAAAGAAACATAGCCGGTCCTTTACTTTAAGTTTACTATACAGTTTTATAATATATACAAATTAATAATATGTATTTTATCCGTGGTCGATCCATTTCATTTTCATTTATGTCATTTCATTTATTGTCAAGCCTCTTTTACATTCTTGTATACATTGTAGGATGCACAGAATTATCGAGTTGTCATGTTATTTGGGTTTAGGTATTAGAGCTAATAACCTATATACACAGACAATGTAGTCAAATAAAAAACAAATGAACAGTGATGCTCAAAGTCCCAAAGTAAAAAGTAATATAAAAAATTTACAAATCAACATGTTTCTCATTACTTGAAGGTAGAGTGAACTATATTTTACTCATCTTGAAAGTAAGATATCCCACACGTACAAAAATCTTGTAAAGGGACAGCTAAACCTCAATCAAAAGCATTGAGATCTAAAAGACGGGGTCAAGCTTTATGTACACTTTTACATTTTCGCAGAAAAGAAAAAAGAATGCAGTCACGGGGCGTGACTGCATTCTTGCAAATCTTTTCAAAATTGTATTTGCAACTAGGTACCGGTACTGTTAAAAAATGTAAAAGTACTTGCAATTTATTTTGCCTAGAATTACATGAATGCAATCACTAAGCACAGTAAATTTATTTATTATTAGTAAGAAAATGTAGAAGGGTATATAAGCTTGACCTTTCTTGTAGATTGCAATGCTTTTGATTGTGTAAGGTTTTGCCAGTGGAGTAACTAGCCCCCGTTTTTTGGAGGAGGGGCGAACATATTTTTTAGAACTTACCATGAAACGATTGTTTTGGGAAAAGTATACATCCCGTGGGTCTTGGGCGCACAGCAACAGAACATATTTTTTCTTTTTAACATGTGGTCGTACAGCATGTTTTTGCAAATGGGGTATTTTACTATAGGTTTCAGCTGTTTTCGCCTATAATTTTATAGGAACCGAAAAAAGGTCCCAATGAAAATTTATTTGTTACAATAGAAATATTTTATTAAAGTAGTATTAAATTACTATGGTATATCAAACACTTGCGTTTTGTGCACATGTAATAACTAGGGAAACGCCAAAGTCGTTGTTAGACGAGTGAGTGAGCCATGTGTTGAGTACCCGGTAACATTCCTTTTCTTCCCCCTACCTTAGGCCTCCCTAGCCTATCATAGGCTACAGTGGAGCATTATGGCCTAAACTATGACCTAAACTTAAATACCTTATTATTTATACGAATATTATTATCAAACTTAAATGCAAATCCCGCGTCCTCAACACATGACTCTCTCACTCGTCTAATAACGACTTTGGCGTTTCCCTAGTCGAGTTGGCTAAAGCGCCCTTATAGCCGAAATGTGGGAGACGTGGGTTCAATAGTCGGGAAAGATTTTGTAATTACTGGATTGTATTTTTTAAATTATTTAACATGTTTTGAAATGTATATAACGCAGTGTAGTCCATCATCTGTGACAATACTATGGAAAACATAGCCAGTACGAAATACGTGAAAATATTGCAAGGTTTACTCAATCTACGAGCGAAATTTGGGGGTACTTTGACATCCAACATTCGATTAACCTTGGACACGGCATTTCACAGCCAGGTAAATAACAAACAAAAAATATTATTTCAAAATGAAAACCATTGTCGTTATAACAATTAATATACATTTCAACGTATTTTTCAGTTTGTTATTTCTTGTAGGTTTAAATCGCAACAGATTGTGCTCATTTTGTTAGCAGTTCTCAGTTATCTGGTCACGGATGTCTGATTAAAATTTCAGCTCAGTCTATTTGGCCGTTCGGCCGTATGAGCCCGGACAGACAGACAGACATTTAACAGAATTAATCACGACCAAGGACCGATCGAGTAGCGTTGTACACTACGTTCGCTGCGCTCACTCGTCTAATAATAATCTTTATTGCAATTCATATCTAGGTGCCCGTTGGGGCGCCGCAGCCAAGCCGCGGTGCGCTACACACTCAAGCACCTATATACAGCAAGCACAGTTGGGGTTGATTTCGAGGTGTAGGTATCCAGCCGTCATGAGACGTGATGTGAACGTAAAAACTGTCAAAATGAAGGGGATTCACTTCAAGTACCTGACAACACATGCCAAATTTGGTTGGGGTACGAGCATTCCTTCTTAGTGAAAACATGGCTTGAAACATGCTACTACGGTCCAATTCGTCAGTTTCAATCGGCCAGCGATTCTGACCAAACGGGTGGGGCAATAACGATCATATTTTACATGTGTGTGTTTTACAGTTGTGACAATCTTTATTGGAGTCCTGGGGCTTCAGTGCCATGGACCGCCTGGCGTTGCTTCGACAATTCTGTTCAAGATGTACCCACATGACGTCTGAGATATTAAAATCAGTGTATTCTACATCGCAAGGTGGAGGTGGTTTTGAAAGAAAAAGTTGAAAAAGTTTGCTGGAAGGCTTCCAAATAAAGGTTTCTATTATAGGCATACAATCAACAAGTATCTATAGTTACTTGACAATGATTGCCTACATTGTCCAAAAAAGCCAGTCTTGGGACCACTAGATTTTACATTTTATTATTAATTGGTAATATCATATCAATTAAATCAACTTTGCTAAAATAATTATATTTTAACAAATAATTTTACAATGGAACTTGAAAAAGTAATGAGATCCCACACATAACAAAAACTTGTAAAAATACAGCCAAACCTTACACACTCAAAAGAAATGAGATCTAAAAAGGGGTCAAGCTCGTCTACCCTTCCACATTTGCGCATTCTTAATTCATAAACGCACAGTGTCCCGTACAGCATCCTTGAAAAGCTTGGCAAAATAATATTCACATGATATTACAGTCACTCAACGATATTACGTTTAAATAAATTAGAAATAAAGAACTTGGATGAACTATATTACGTTTAAATTAATAATTGCAAATTCTATTTTGCCAAGCTTTTCGAGGATGCTGTTACGGGACACTGTACGTTTATGAATTAAGAATGCGCAAATGTGGAAGAGTAGACGAGCTTGGCCCCTTTTTAGATCTCATTCTTTTGAGTGTGTAAGGTTTGGCTGTATTTTTACAAGTTTGTGTTATGTGTGGGTACAGTATACTGTACATTTCAAAAGATAGGGATGGAATCAAATCCCTAAAAAATGATCTTCCATAATCTTATATTCATACTTTTACTAATAAACAATAAAAATAAAAATAAAAATTGTCAAGTTTCTATAGTTACTTACTCGCTAAAAAATATATTTCAAATTTTCGAGCTAGGTCCCACCGGTAAAAATCTTGCATAATACCTTGTCCACACTTACGTTCACTTTAAGTCCGTCCCACTTTAAATGAGTCATTTAAAACTGTTACCGTGCGTCTACACTGGAACAATAATCACCGCCCGTGATTTAACGTCATTTATGAGTTTAGATGGCAATGACCAATCAGCTGTCTTTGTTATTATTTTTCAGCTGTTTTTCAATGTCAATTAAACAATGAATTTCGTCACTAGTGAAATTTCGTCTTTTCTTCTTATCTTATTTAGGATTTTGAGACGTGATTAAAGTTACAGAGTGGGCTATTTCGGGCTAAAGTAATGTCACAAACTCTGAACATAACCTTAAAATACTAGTCGTCCCGCCATTTCAGAATCGAGATACGGTAAATCGATTGTTATAAGTAGCTCCTCACTTTAAATGGGGTCCTGGGATGATTTAAAATGAGGGGACTTCAAGTTGCTTTTCGAGCGTCTACACCTAGACTTAAAGTGCCCCTCACTTTAAAGCTCACTTTAAAGTGCTAGTGTGGACAAGGCATAAGAAATAAAAATATTGGCCATTTTCGATGTACTCGACTGGCTTTTCTGTAAATCCACTAAATTTTGTTTTGTAATTTGTGCACGTGGTTCGGTCAAAATATTTAGGTGCACGCTAGTGCACCGCTGCCAAGCAAGCGTGCGCTAGAACACTCAAGGCACCTTATACTGCAAGCAGAGTTGGGCCGTTTTCGAGGCATCGCACAGGCAACACGGGATGTGACATGAAGTTAAAAACCGTCTTAATCGGGGGGGTTTGGGTACCTGACAACATATATTAAATTTGGTTGAGGTGAGACCATCCTTTCTGGGCGAAAACGTGGGTTGAAACATGCTTAAAATCACTTTCAGGATGTTAGTTACTCCCTACTACTACTACTACTACTACTACTACTCCTCCTCCTCCTCCTCCTCCTACTATATAATTCGCCAATTCAACATAAGCAACGATTGTGCACGAACGGGTGAATGTACACCATTCAAACTTTGCATGGATATTGAACTACGAGTTCTTCGCAAACCTTTAGAAAAAAAAGTGTAAAAAGTTAACGGGGAGTCATGCAAATTGGCAATTTCATATTAATGATTGTACATAAATAATTATTGTTATATATAAGTAAAAGTGAAGATAAAAGAGATATACTGCGTGTTATTAGTCTTAAAAGCCAATAGTCATATATTAAACTTCTTGTTCTTTGTTATATTTCAAAGATTAACACCGCCAAGTAAAATGTGCAGCGGAGCCGCGGGGAGTATGCGTGCGTGTCGTTTACGTCTCTCTCTCTCTCTCTCTCCTCTCTCTCCTCTCCTCTCCTCTCTCGCTCTCGCTCTCGCTCTCTCTCCTCTCTTAAGTGTTTCGTTTATAGTTTTAAGAAAGATACAGAACGATGTCTCATACCATTGCTCAGACGGCGAGCCAGGCATCTGTCAAAAAGTGTTGGTGGTGGTAGATGCCTACGCAACAAGAGCGTGCGGCAAGGATCGAACCTCCTAAGAAGAGGTGGTCAATACCGGTGACAAGCACAATAATTTAAATTTACTTTGACAGCAATTAGAAAATATGACATTTCGGCAATATATATCTGGCGTGTGTCGTGAGTGCTAGTGGTGGACGAATTATTAAATATAACAATGCAACCTAAATTTAATTGGCGCGAGTGGCGGAGGAAATATTTCACATTTAACCTTGTTTTAAGTTATGGATTACTAACGATGAATATATTATATCTATAACAACAAGTAGCTATAGCGCCAAACTTAAAAAAAGTATTGAAATCCCACACTTACAAAAACTTGTAAAAAGCCTGCCAAGCCTTTCACACCTAAAAGGTTTGAGATATACTTGAAGAGCCAAGCGACGTTTCATTCAGCAGTAATGCCCTACAAAGTATTGATATCATTTCGCCCCGTGACTAACGCCAAGCAATGGATTTCAACGTGGTGTTCCTGTACAAAACATAATGGACGGAACATAAATTACAGTCAATTCATAAATCAAAGTATTCAAATATACATTAAATAACACTAATAAAGCTTGGCGCATTGAAAAAAATGTTCTACCCTTTGTGCACGCTCTCCGTTTCTTAGACATTTGCCACACCCCACAGTCTTCGCCAGATATCTACTACCGCAAAGCCACATATTTTCTTTACTGTTTGTATTGTACTTGTCAAACAGTCGGTATTGCATGATGACCTCTTGGTCGGAGGTTCGAACCTTGCCACACGCTCGCCGTTGTCAATGCGACAAGCTTTATTAGTGTTATTTAATGTATATTTGAATACTTTGATTTATGAATTGACTGTAATTTATGTTCCGTCCATTATGTTTTGTACAGGAACACCACGTTGAAATCCATTGCTTGGCGTTAGTCACGGGGCGAAATGATATCAATACTTTGTAGGGCATTACTGCTGAATGAAACGTCGCTTGGCTTTTCAAGTATATCTCAAACCTTTTAGGTGTGAAAGGCTTGGCAGGCTTTTTACAAGTTTTTGTAAGTGTGGGATTTGTTGATTACCACAAGAAGGGTTGTGATTTTTAGGTGCATATTTTTGCGTGTTTGATGTATATATTTTGTGCACATTTTCAAGACACGATGTTATAAAGGGACATTTTTTAGATAGGTACGTCGATGCCATAGATAGTAATATAACCCGTCGATACTCTAGTATCTATCTGGAGCAAAAAATAAACATGTTAAAGACGATTTCAGAAATTCACCAAAACGCCAATTTTAGCAAATTTTATTATAAAAAAAAATGAAAAACTCGTGTAAAATCACAGTTACAAGATTATAATTATTAATCATTTTTTGTTGTCATTTTAGTGTATAGTGTGTGTAAGGCTTAGGCCTACTTAAATATCAAAACTTTTTTTCGATGCCTTTCATCTAACTTTCTAAAACTTTATTTCAAAAGTACGTACATAAAAAATTGGAATGTTGTAGCCTGTAGGTAGATGGAAGAGGAGGAGGAAGAGGAGTAACTATACTAACTCCGCAAAGTGATTTTGAGCATGTTTTTACCCATTTTTTCACACAAAAGGAATGTTTTTAATTTTTATACCGAACCGAATTTGTTGTGTTGTCATATATCTAAATCCTCCCCGATTGTGACAGTTTTCAATTTCATATCACGTTTCATGACGGCTGGGTGACTCCTCGAAATCGCCCCAACTCGGTTTGATGTACAAGGTGCCGAGCTCACCGCGGCTTGGCTGCGACACCCTAACGGGGACCTAGATAACAGATTTCGAAACGATAATTACTTGACTTTGCGCCTATTTTCAAGATATTTCATCTCTTGGCATTTTGGTATGATTTGTACATGATAATTGGATGAGCGTAGCGAGCGAAGCGAAGATTCCATTTAACTTCACTGGAGAAAAAAATACGGAATGTTTTCCCCTCTTTTTTCTGTTTGTATTTTTGTGTGTTTGTTAACACGATTCCGGCTAAACCGATACTCCAATTGCGATTAAATTTTGTGGAGGCCTTCAAAATCTTTGAACTTAGAACTACCGCGTTCTTGAGCGCAATCGAAAAATTATTTCTCATGAAAATCGCAATTTTACGATTTTTTCGATTATAAAAATTTCTTCGACTTATAACACCTACATGCTTTATCCGATTGTAATAATCTTTCCACAAAACCTTTATTTTATAAATTAATATATTCCTGTGAAATTTAAACGTAACCGAAAAAATATTTCTCATAAAAATCGCAATTTTATGTTCTTTCGTTAAAAAAAATCTTCGTCTTATAATAACACATATACATGCTTTATTTGATTGTAATGTAGTGTGTAATGTAATGTGCGCCCCTGATCCTAATGTCGTCGTCATAAAAATTAGATCAATATTGCTAAGCGTGTCTCGCAGGCCATAGCAATGGGAAAACGATATTAATTTAAATACCATCTGCATAACACATGGCAGCTCAATGCACCAATTACGCTCATCCAACAACGCGCCTGAAAAAGCGTTTACGAAACTTCCTAGAAAGTGTACATGTACATATTTATTTCATCCTACTTTTAACTATTATATCTTTAGTATTAATTCCTTGACGACATCCATATTTGTAGGCCTACCATGTATAAATCAACGGATCAATAAAAACTTGAACTTAAACTTGAACTAAGGGCCAATTTTAAATTGATATGCTGTTCTAGTAGCTATGTTGACGAAAAAAATAAGCATGTGGAAGCCGATTAAAGAAATTCAAATTTCACAAATTTCAGGACCAACAGTTAAAAAATATCATGTAAAATCACAGTTGCAAGATATCGTTTTTATCGGATGAGCGTAGTGAGCGTAGCGAGCGAAGCGAAGATTCTATTTCACTACACTGGAGAAAAAAATCCGGAATGTTTTTTTTTCTTTCTTTTTTTTTCTTTCTTTTTGTATTTTTGTCTGTCTGTTAGCACGATTTCGGCTAAACCGATACTCCAATTGCGATGAAAGTTTCTGGAGACCTTCGAAATCTCTGAACTTAGAACTGCCACGTTTTTGAGCGCCATCGAAAAATTATTTCTTATGAAAATCGCAATTTTACGATTTTTTTTTTATTTTTACAAAATTTCTTCGACTTGTAACACCTACATGATAATAACCGAATGTAATGATTTTTTTTATGAATTAATATATTCGTATGGAATTTGAGTGCAATCGAAAAATTATTTCTTATGAAAATCGCAATTTTACGATTTTTTTCGATTTTTTAAATTTACTTGACTTATAACACCTACATGCTTTATCCGATTGTAATGTTTTTTTTACAGAACCTTAATTTTGTGAATTAATATGTTCGTGTGAAATTAGAGCGCAATCAAAAAAAATATTTCTCATGATAATGGGAATTTCACGATTTTTTTAATTTTTAAAATTTCTTCGACTTATAACATCTACATGCTTTATCCGATTGTAATAATTTTACCAAAGAGCCTTAATTTTATGAATGAAAATATTCGCGTGAAATTTTAGCGTAATCGAATAATTATTTCTTATGAAAATCGCAATTTTACGCTTTTGTTTTTGTTTCTAAACAATTTGGCTCATCCAACAACGCGCCTGAAAAAGCGTTTGCGAGGCTTCCTAGTATCGTTGAGTGTAGTCACTCAACGGTGTACTTGCTTCCAAAAATATAGAAAGTTTGGGAATCAAATCCCATTCCAGGCAGAAGTTTTTAGCTTCTGCCACGAACTTTTATCAATCATTATGACGGTTATGTTGTGTACGTAAACGGTGACTGCGGAGTCGTCTTATAACGATTTTGGAAAACTATTTTAATGTCGATCGAATATTTTGATCGGTATATTAGTATGCACGTGTAGATTTACGACAACAAATTTAAAAAAGCTATTAACTGTGACACGGTGGTGTTTTTGCACTGGGACAAAATAACATGTCAATGCTCTTCACCACAGATGGCTGGACAAAAAAGACAGTAATTCATAATTTTTCTGGTCCTTTAATTTACGGTAGTTTTAGTAGAGATTTGTGGGCGCTCCCATCTTGGCTGTGACCATGCTGTGACGTCACGGAAGTGCTGCTAGAAACTCGTTTCCACCATGTAGCACATGTTAGCACAGCACCTTCATGGCGCCAACAAAAACAACCGTATACCAAGAAGAGTGTACCTTATAATATAAATCAGTCGTCACAAAATGTGCTGTTTGAATAGTGCGGGCTCTGCCGGCATGCTCACAGCCGATAAAATAGTCGTGCGCGAACGATAACCGACGAGACACCTAGCGGCGATTGTTCGTACCAAAGTGAGACCCACAATACGTACTTGGTCATTTTCAAATGTATACGACTTTAAAAATATTTTACTCTGCTTCTTTCGAGATTAATTAGGACCCAGATTCCTTAAATTGTCGTTTAATATTCACAAAATTGAGACCCAGTTTGCACAGTTGACTATAATTGAAACAATATTATTTTGATACAGAGGCCCAGTATACGCAAGTCGTCACCTTGTTTTTTTGGTCAGAATTGAGGCCCAGAATACTAAAGCTTACCTTGTGGCTTCCCGTCGCAGCAGCGAATTAGAAGCCATGCTGGGCCTAACTTTTTGTAACGCGTTATGGCCGACCATGTGTTATTCTTGACATGCTCTTTTAAAATTGTCTTTTTATAAGTATTAAATACGAAATATGCCGGGTTGTGCAGCAATTAATTGTACAGGACAATCTGATGAAGAATTTAGACTTATCGATCCACTGTTTCATCAAGAAGACGGGCGAAATGGCTCCAGTTTAAAAGACGGGACAACTGGACTGTCAACTTCTGATTTCAAGACTGAGGTTAGTTTTCTTTTAAAATACTTTGGCCTTACCCACCTGGTAATTATGGTAATTATTGTCTAGGCTATTGACCAGGCTTATTTAAATGTTTAGGTTTTTGGCTCCATGCCAATTGAAGGGCTAGGCCCCTAGGGCCCGCCTACCTAGGTCCCAACCTTAAGTATTTTGAGGTTACGTCGAAAGGGCCTAGGCCTTTGTGTAGGGGCCTAGGCCTATCCAATTATTAAATGCCTAGCCTAGGCCCCCTAGGGATTGGATACACAAAGGCCTAGGCTAGGTCTAGGCCCTACGCCAACCCAAAGCTACCTAGGACTAAAATTTAGTACACGCAAATGGGGCCTAGACCCAGGCGACGTAATTTTGTAATTAGGCCTTTTTTGATTTCCAAAACAGGCCTAGGCCTAGCCCAAATGCCTAGGGGCCCTAGGCCTAGGCTTAGTCCCCCTAGGCATAGGGCTAGGCCTAGGCTTGGGCCTTGGCCCTACATAGATAGACTACTACTACTATACTAGAATACTAGATCTGCATATGATATGCCTTAATTAGGCTGTTTGGGCCCCTAGGCTTATATTTTTTTTGTCCGATTGTGGCTGTAGGCCTAGGCCTAGCTGAATGTCACACTAAGGTACACCTTAAGACGGAGTTGACGATATGTTGGACATAAAAATTTGCTGTTACATAAATCGTTCGTTTGGGAGAGGCCATCGCCTTTTTCCATTTTTAGCGAAACTCCATTTCGTTAAAATTCCTTTGTGGGCCTACTATTTAAAATAGAAACTTTTAGGCCTTTGGGTTTTTTGTGGTATTGTTTTTTTTTAAACATTCTAGTAGGCCTAGGGGTTTATTTTGGAGTATTTCTGTGCCCGAAATGAATGCCGATTTTATTTTGGAACCCCCCCCCCCCCCCCTAACCGTGCCCCCAACCGAATAGTTCTGTGTTACGTGTACCGTACATGGTATCGTGATAAGGCTAACCGCTAATGCTATGCTTATTTCCTTTCATTTATTTTTTTCAGATAGGCCTGCAGCCTGGAGATTCTGAGACGTCCAACCTTCACACCCCTGACCACAACTTTTTTCAAGATGAAGAAAACAGATAGGCCTACGTAATGTCCAGGTTTGTACAGTTCAAACCGCTTTGGGCACTAGGTGATCTATAATGCTTTATTAGCACATGGGCCCAACTTTCCATGTTACTGGGTATAAAATAGGCCCACGGATATTCCTCTGTCTGACGGGTAGTGGGTTGATTTGTCCAGCAAAATTTAAACAAAACTTTGTCATAAGTTGCGCACGAAAAAATATTGCTTGCCTTCCACCTTGCTAGTAGGGGTGGTACGTGTAAACGTTTAACCGGGATTTTTCCCCTATTTTTGTTGAAGGGTGCATCCCGCTGAACTGGATTTGCTCAAGAACCAAATCGTTGTTCATAAGGCCTTTTATTGCATGAGTGGCAAAGTGGTCTTATAATGAAAAAGAAAATGCTCCTGTAGGCCCTACACTTACATTTTTAAAATACAATACGAAATTTATGCACAAAAATAACATTATGTCATTTCATGTCACGAGTTGACACTGGTCTCTAGGTGTAGGGCCTATTTTCCACTTGTTTTAATTAATGTGCAGTTCCTGGTAGGCCATAGGCCCTAACAGCAAGATTTACCAAAAATATGATATGGGCCTAATCTTTCATTTTTTTACCTTCTGTTATAGGTTCTCTCTCCAGATTGTGAATGGGAGGCCAGGCCTCCCAACTCTGGCGCAGTGAGCTTTCTCCAACAGATCGTACCCCTGCAACCCGCGCCCCAGGTGCTAAACTTGCCCTATGCACCCACCTATCAAAAACGTCCACCCACTGAAGCCACAGGCGTCACCCCACCGCATCCTCCATCATCACAACAACACTGCCTCGCTTCCCAACGTGGTTTTACCAACTTAATGCCCTCAGTGTCCGGCAGAATTGTGGCCTCACCTCAAACGACTGAGAACCCCATGACAGCTAGCCCCCCCCCCCCCCCCCCCCCACCGTCCAAGTGTTAAACCTGTGGCCCAGCATACTTTTTGAACTTTAAACATGTCTTTTAAAGACGTTTCATTACCATAATCATCAAGGCGCTTCCCGATGACTACAAGCAGTTGAAACTCAGAAACTGGGAACTGTCACCTCACACCACCAGGTCCGCCAGCTTCCAAACCTGACCAACACACAGCGAGCGTGCTCTGCGTAACTCTGGATGTGCCGCAATGTTGATCCTTACTTTTTTGTGTCAGAAAATGAATATTTCTACTTAAATTTTTTACCAACAGTACAGTAAAGCAGCAGGTATAAAACATGAATATTGGGTAATAAATTGCAAAAAGTTTATAAAATATGAGTGAAATTTGAACATGCGACCCTCAGCATAGAATACCCTCTCGTTAACCACTACTCCAAAGTGAGCGATAAATATTGCAAATTTTTTACCACTAGGCCCCTAATAAATTGCAGGTTTGCACATAGGCCTACGGTTAGTTAATAAAAAATTGTTGTTTTCCTTACGGTATCTAGAGTACTCTTTTAGTGCTAGAATAATTTATTTGTGTCATTTGGGACTGGTATTTGCTTGCATTTTTTATCATCTCCAAACATCGCCAGAGACAATTTTGGCCACTTTTGGATATTGTTCAGGAAGGATATGCTAATGTCTATCGACAACATTCCACATTTCACATTCATGTTTCCTACATAGGCCCTAAGCTTGGCAAGTAGGGCCCACTATCAAGCGTGACTTCTCTCTATATGGCACATGTATTTTCCAGTTCATTAAAAGAATGGGTATATGAAAATTTTCTCTGGATGAACAACCGCACTATCCTTCCTAAAAAATTAACCATCTAAAATTTTAAAAATCTTTAGGGTGAAAATATTGGTTCAAAAGTAATCCAGAATAAACCTTCGCATTCCGCATTGAAGCTTGTTTTGACATTTCATTCAATTAGCCCCTTTTTGGGTCATTATGTTAAAATGTTAGCATTTATTGTTACGAAATACTATTAGGATGTTTTTACTTTTACATCACAAAAAAATACTGTTACTTAAAAAAAGATTATGGGGCCCTGAAAAATTGCCATCCACCATCTCATAATGTTAGGTGTAGTGTAGGCATGGCATAGGCCTACTTTAAAATCAAAATTTTTTTAAATTTGCAATCTGATAATATCAAGTCACAGACATCAATCATCCACTAGGCCTAATCCCAAAAAAAATTTATGTAGGCCTACAATTAAATAAATTATGTTGAAATGCATGTTTATTGATTCACTGATTTAGCCTGATGATTTTTGCAATGTATTTTGAGTATTTTTTGTGTTTCCAAATACAAACTTTTTCAATGTATTTTGTATTTCAAATACCCAAAAATTTTCAATGTATTTTGTATTTGAAAATACTAGTTTTGAAGTATTTTTTTAAATACAATTTGTAAATACATCTCTGGTTATACCTATATTATGTATGTCAAAGAAGAAAAAAGACTTATTTTAATTTTTTAATTTGTATAGGCTAAATATTTGTATGTACCTTTGTCTACATTTTCTGTAGGCCTATCCTTTTGTTTAGGCCAAGAGTTTAACTTCTCATAGCTAGGCTTAAACCATTTGAAGGCATCTATTTCTTGTTATGTATTCATTAGCAGCGGTTTAGCCGATTCCCACACAAATACCGAAGTTAAGCAACCTTTGGGTGTGGTCACGGGAGAGTGGGTGAATGCTCTGCCCTGAAACTCGCCGTATACCGCTGGCTAGAGCAGATGGGGGGTTTGAGAGCTAGTGTAACAGCTTTGTACTCCTCGACGTCTGCTCGGCGGTCCAGGTTAGTGGAAGAACCTATACGACTTTTCAAGGTTACACCATCCTTTCGGATGGGACTTAAAGATTTTGTCCCCTTGGTACTTGTCGAAAGGAGTAGGCTATGTGCCGGTACCGTGTCTACCCTCTACCCCCTTATATTTATACTCACTCCTTTATCTATCACCACTCATCGGCACTAGGGCCCTTCAAATCCAATTGTTATATTATGTATTATATTAATAAAAGGGCCTGTCAATTTGCAGTTGCAGCCTGTCAATTTGCAGTTCAGGATACAAACCACTAACCACATCCATTGTCAATAATCTATTCAGTTTTTGCAGTAGGCCTAACTGTATTATCATTGGTATTAATATTATATGCAGCAATAAAGTAGGCTTATCCCAATCCTGCACTACACCATCCTTTTTTTATGTTGGGTTCTTTGGCTGAACCATATTTTATTGGGTCTCTGGATATCGTAACTCTGCCTACCATAATCTTTAAATGAGAGGGAAAATTTTTTGCCAAAAGAAGGGGGGGGGGGGAAGACAGTATTTGGCCTATTATTTATAAATCATAAAAGCTGTTTTCTTAAATAAATTATCAGCAAATAATAGTGTGCCTTACTTATTAAGTAGGCCTGTTGAGTAACATTTTAACAGTAAAACTTATGTAGAGCCTTATAATAAATTTCATGCAATTAAAACCCTACTTCCAATCTACTCCCCTTTTTTAAACACTATTATTATCACATGTGTTGCTTTGGGCACAAGGCATGTTGGTAATAAATTATCAGAAACGGGATTTTAGAAAAAAAATTTTAAAATCATAAGAAAATTGCTCATGGATATACACATCAAAATAACATAGGGATTTGAAATTATTTTATTTTGTTAATTACCTACTTTACAAAAAATTACTAGCTTCATTATTAAATTTTGTTTGTTAATTTTTCTTATCTCGAAATTAAAGCGATTCTTTTCTGTCTTCTTATATCGTTATTTGTGGTCAAGTTTTTAGGGCGCGCTAAATAAATGTTTCACTTTGTTTTTAAAATTCCCTCTATTCTCATGCATAGGCCCATCATGGCTGCTATACATTGTGGAACAGGTTGCGACGACCTAACCTAGTGGCCACACCCAGCGAGTTAGAAAGAAACCTCCGCCCAGGTGGCGGAGATGTAGTGACCTAAGAGTTAAAAACGAATTTTCCTCCGCTAGGCGGAGATCCAGCAGACCTTGGGTAGAGGAAGCAAGCCAACGCTAGCGACCGCCGCGAGACGGACCAACAACGAAACGAGGAAAAACCACGTGACTGAGGTCAAGGGGGGCGGGGGTAATTCAATATTGTAAAAGGAACGGTGCCCATTGGTTTTATTGTAACGCAAATACTTGAACATTTTCGATGCATGCATACATTTACACAAATCTAAAAGTTTGTATCATTTAAATCCCAATAATTAATTCCTAAATAATAAATAAAATAAGACTCAGAACCCTTTAAAAGTGAGAAAAACCTTTGGAAAAACCCTTTCTAATTAGCTTTTCCCCCACTAAAAAATCATTTTTGTGATGGGGGGTAGTTTCCCTAAAGTTTAATTACGAAATGAAATTTATTATTTTTTTTTATTAAGTTTTAAAAAAAAAAGTTTAAAACACTTTCTTGCTTTCTTCTTCTATTTCATTTCCACAAACAAATTTATGAATACCTATACGAAACTTTTAAATTAATAATCCCCATTCCCAGATCATAGAGTAACACTTTTTTGTTAACGTTGATGATTGGCCTATTGGGTACTCAATGCTGAGGGGAAATTTTTTACTTCTGCGTTATAACTTTTTTGTTTTAGAAAAATTTTTAAAATAAAGGCAAATAAAATAAAAATAAAAACCCAAAACGGGCCAGCTTATATTACTTTTTTTAAAATATTTACTTAAAGGGGCTTTTAACTCAAAAAAAAAAAAATTAAATTTGTAACTGTGTTTTTTACCGAATATTTAAATTTTTCTTGAAACAGAAATTTGCGAAAATTTTGCCTTGGAAATTTTTTAAAAATTGGCTTAAAATGCTTTTTTTTTCAATGGATAAAAAGAGCTTCTCCCAAATTTTAAAATTCCCCTTTTTAACACCCGTGTCTTAAAAATTGTGCACAAATATCTCTCAAAACCCCCAAAAAATTATTCATTCAAAAATCACCCCCCTTTTTGGGTATAAAAAAACCCTTTTGCGAACCACTGCCCAAATTACAAAAAAATTTTAGAAAATTTACGGGAAAAAGGCTTTTACAGTAGGGTAAATAATGGCCAATTTTTTTTGGTTTAAAATCCTCCAAGGCCACTTTGGCAGTAAAAATCTTTCCCATGATTTTTCTTTTGGGAAAAGGGGATTTTTGCCGAGGGGACCTTGTAGAAAATTGTCCCTGCAATCTAATCATGAAAATTTAAAGATTAATAAAAGCTGATTAAAAAAGTAATTAATATTTTTTAAATTTAATTACCCCTGGTAATTAATGATGTGTAAAGGCTAAAAAATTTCCAAAGGTGGTGTGTAGGCCACAAGGATCATTTTGGGATGAAAAATTTAAAATTTTAAATTCTCGCAATTAGTGTATTGAATATGGAGCAATGAAGGGGAATAACTTTGCCAAAAAACGGGGTTGAGACTTGAGAAGTAATCAAAACAGGTGTCGTGCAATTTAAAGGGTAAAAATGCGAGTATTTTATAACAAAAATGTACGAACACTTTAGAGAAATTTTAACCAAATAGCAAAAAAAGTACAGTTATAACCCGGGGATTGGGGGACGCCTCGGGGGACTGAGAAAAGTGGAAAAAAACCACCAAAAGGGAAAACGTGCCTCAGGGGGGGAGCAGGGCTTCAAAGCATCAAACGTTCTAGAAGAAGTGTGACAAATCTAAGAAAATCCCCAGCGACTAAAAACCCAAATGGGTAAAGGGGCAAAAATGCAAGGGGGAAACCAGTTTGAAAGGGTTATTTCTTAGTGACCCGACGGTAGGGTTTTTTAAAAATCGCGAGAGGGGACCCAAAAAACAGGGCCCAGCCCATTGGATTCTCCCCAAAGCAATCAGTCGCGGATCTTCCGGCTAATCTGAGAGCCACTTTTTTGGGGGAAAATTGATCCCTTTCACACGGATTTAATTCGATCCCAATTTAAAATTAGGACAAAGCGGGGACAGGGTTTCCTTAAGTCAAAAACGTTAATAAATCGCGATAACACGGACTTTCTAATCGGCAACATTCGAGACATAAGGGGGATGGTCCCGGGAGGGCAAAAAAAATTCATGGGGCGTGTCCCAAGGGGCAGGAGAGGTCCAAAAAACGGGCCCGACAGAGAAGAGCCCCCCCCCCCCCCAAGTTTTTGATCTTCTGGGTTAATTCAAAATTAATGTGAAAAATTTGGGATGGTGTTACACTTTAATTGATAAGTGAATTACCTGTTTTTCTTCCACCTAAAGACAAACGATACCCCATCGATTGTAAACGAAAAACCCGGGACAGTCACGCTGCAAATTGGATTTTTAAAATGAAAGATGAGTACTAACACTTAGGGTAATTGCCGCAAATTTGTTTTGGCAAGATTAATTAAAAAGGGAATATTTTGGGGGGTTTTTATGTTTTTTTTTTAAATTTAAATTTTAACCGAAAAATCAAAATTTAAACCAAACTCAGATCTAAATTTAGGAGGTAAACCCTTTTTAAAAAAAACCCTGTGGTAACTTGTGAGTTTTTTTATGAACTTTAAATGTTACCCTTTTACTTTTTAAAAATATACCACAACATCATGGATTTTGATTGACGGAATGATTTGAGTAGCTGCAAAACCACTATCCAATTCACTAGGCCCTGTAAGTTCGTTTAGTTTGTTTATTCTATTTTGGGACTCTCGTGAGGGGACCGACGGGGAAAACTGGGGGCAGGCGGCATTTAGAAACATTTTTGGTTTTGTTTATGTATTTAAATTTGGCTATTGTTGTGTTTTTGGGATTAAAGATTTGCATTTTTAGAAAATTAAAATTGCTCTAATTAATTTATGATAATTGTTCCCATAATTAAGGGGGAAGGAGTAGAAAACTTCACATTTGGCGCATAACGAAAGGGGGGGAAACGTTTAATTCCCGTCGACCGGGGTTAAGCTTGCCCAAAGATTTTAAAATATTTTTGGGGTTTAAATTTTTAAATTTTGATCTTTTTTATTTTTTTGTGTTTCGTTTGAACTGATGCTGTCTAAAAGCCATTCACTATGGGAGATAAGGAAAAAGTATTTTGAGCACAACCGGGGGGAAATAACAGGGAAATTTCAACGAGCCCCGGGAAACCCAAAAACGGGGCGGGAGGGAGGCTTTATAGCTGGAAATTTGGGTTGCGGGCGATGGGGGAGGGGTGGAGGGTAGTGACTGAAGACCCGGAAATGGTACGCAAACTGCCAAACCCGGGGTATAAAGGATACTTTTCCATTACCAGAAGAAACAGAAAGCGAATAAAAAACGATCCCAACCTAAGTCACCAGAAGGGAGCGAAGCGGGTTTCCAAAACCAGTCTACCCGGAAAACCCAAAAACATAATGAAATTTTTTAAATTTAATAGGGGGGCAAAGGCAATGGCAAAATCAGGCAAAATGATGGAAAATTTCAGGCAGCAACCAGGAATGATGGCAAATAAAGAAGAGAAACTCGGGAAAAAATTAGCCCAAATAGAAAACCCAACTATTAGTCAAAAAACCCAGCAACAAGGGGGGTTGGGTAATAAAATAGACAAAACGACGGAAATTTAATAGTCGGGGCAAAGGGGCAAAAATAGTCAAAAAAAAATGTAAATTTGGGACGGCTGAGGTATAAAAAATTGGAAACCCAAAATCAAGATAATTTTTAAAAGGGAAGAGGGAATGTTTAAAAAGGAAAATAAAAACTATTTTGAAAAAGGGAAAAAAACAGGGAAAAATGGCGTGAGTAAATCGAGAGTCCTTTTCTGTGAAGTGGAAACAAACCAGAACTGGGAAACCAAAAAAAACTAAGCCAGTTCCCAAGTTCCCACGTAATTGATTATGCCACTGTAAATGCGGAAAGCAATACTTTTTTCACTGGGGGTATTGAAGAAAGCGAATGTAGAAGATAACAAGGATGTAAGAATAAGTGGAGAAAGTAAAGAAAGTGAAGGGTTTGTTTGATAAGGAAGTGTTTCCAGATGATGAGAATGAAAATCCAGTGTGAAGATAGAAGAGATGGAAGATATAAACTAAAAGGGTTTGCCCTGAAAAGAGAGTTAATTATGAATGGATAATTGATAAAGAAGTAAAAGGAAAGTTTTTGTTTAAAAAGAAAAGAGTGAAAGGTTTTTTGGGAGGGGGTTATAAAGAAGAGTTAATGAGAGTCTTGGAATGATTGGAACGAGATGAAAGTTAAAAAAAGGGGTGAACAAACGTAGGCAGTTTACAAAGGGTTAAAGTTTAGTTAAAAAAAAAAGGGTAAACCTGGAACTCAGGGGGAAATAAACCCCAGACAAAACCAAAGGGTTTGGATGAAAACATGGTTATTTTTTTTCCCCCGGAAAGTTGCCAAACAGGGGGTTGGCCCTAGTAAACCAAAAACGATTTTTGAAAGGGGTTTTTTGGGGCCAAGTTCAAGATAAATTTTTGGTTTCGGAAGCGAGGCGCGTAAAAAGGGGGACAGATAAAGGGCTTAAAACGCATTCATGCAAGAAATCGCACATAAAACCTAAGGAATGTAACATGGAAAAATTTAAAAAGGGAGAAAAAAGGTTTGTAAATTGTTTTGTTTTGATTGTTGTAAAAAAATCTGGGGCTTGGTGTTAAAAAAATGAATTGTCATTAATTTTTGGGTTTTTGGTTTTTGTGGTTTGGTTTCTATTAGGTACGTTTTAGAGAAAAAGAAAATTTTTACTTTGTTTGAGTTTTTGATTTTTTTAAATTTTTGTGGAATTTTTTGGAATTTGCGAAAATTTTTTTATGTGATGGAATTTTTCTGGAATTTTTGAGAAATTTTTTTTTTTGGGTGGGTTATTTGGTTGAGATTTGAGCGGGATTGGGGGGGTGGTTGAACAAATTTGTTCGGAATAAATTATGTGGAAATTTTAGGTGTTTGGGCTTTTTGGTGTTAAAATTTTTGTTAGGCTTTTAAATTTAAAAATTTTCCCAAATAAATCGGCTTTGTTGAAGTCGGAGGGGGTTTTTTTTGGTTGCTTGATGCAAGCGTTTTGGGCCCAAAGTGACCCGTTTTTGAGAGAAGTTAAAGGGTTGATTTAAAATTTGGAAGAAAAGGGCAAAGTTTGATTCCCCCGGGGGGTTTTGGTTGAGGGAAGTACTTCGGGGTTGTTTTTGATTTTTTTTGGAACCCTCTTTAGTAAACAGCGTTTTTTTTCGAGGGCAGTAAGAATGGGGTGTAAAAAATTTGGGTTTTTTTCTTTGATTCATTTTCTGAAAAAAACTTTTTGAGTTTTTTAAATTGGGGCTTCGGGGGGAAATAGAAAAAAGAAAGGGACAAGGTAAAATGAAAGATTGAGAAGTTTTTTTACGGAAGTCAAGTAATAAAAGAAAAAACATTGCTTTTTTGGTTTGGGGGGAAATTTTTGGGGTTTTTGATTTTTACAAATTTTCCCAAAAAATAGCGACTTGCAAAAATAGAACAAAACATTTTGAGATGTGAAGAATTTAAAGAAAATTTTAAATTTTAAGCCACCTTGGGGAGAAATCAATAAAGGATTGTTTTGTGTTGAGGGGGACTTGAGATTGTGTTTGAAAATGATGACGGGAAACAGAATTTTGAGTATTTGCAAGGGTTGTGTGTTTTTTGGAAAAGTTAAATGAAATACTAAGCGAAACTTGCTTTTTTGTTGCGATTTGCGCTTTGAGTTGTTGAAGTTTTTGAATGGTACCCGCGAAAGGCGTTTTTGAGTTGATTGATTTTTGATTTTGGGGAGATGTAGCTACAAGTGCACATGTGTTGTTGGTTGATTTTTAAAACCGAAGATATTTTTCCCAGAAAAATCCTGCCGAAAACCCAAGTTTTGTACTACGTGTGAAAAGGGAAAAGAAGATTTGCCCTTTGTTGTTGAATACGAAAAAAAAGAAGATCCTTTGAAACGTTGTTTAATTGATTGACCCTCGGGAGTTTTTAAACAAAAAATAAAAAAAAATTTTAAAAAGGGGAAAACGGTTTTTTTATTTGGATTTTAAATTTGGGGGGGGGGGGGAAAAAAATGTTTTGGTTTTAAATGGTACCTAATAGTAAACGAATGGAAATAGTAAATGAACGTCGAAAAATGATTGGAATGAAACTTGTAGAATTTTTTGTCATGTTGTTTGGGAATTGTTGTGTAAATTTTTTTTCGTCGTCTTTGTATATTTTTTGGTCAAGACGTTTTTTGGGGGTAAGATTTCTACTGTCAACGCAGTATGTGGGTTTTGTATTTGTATTTGTGTTTTGTGGTTGTATATTTCGAGGTAAATTCGTTCAATGCCCTTTTGTGTTTTTGTGTTTCAAACGGGGGCTGCGTTTCCCCGAGTGATTTTGGGAAACGGGGGCGGGAGAGTGAGAGAGGGGAAAAAGTGGACAGGTGGCAGACTGGTTCTTTGGGAAAACGATGCGCTCGTGAAATTAAAAAACCAAGGACGGACAAAAAAAAAATGAGGGAAAAAACCGAGGGTAATCGGGAACAAAAAAAAATTTTTGAAAAAAACGGTTAGGGTTTTTTTTGTAGGCAATTTTTTTAAAAAGAAAATAAGTTTGGTTTTAAGTAATGAAAACTGGGGCGCCATGATTCCGGTTTGTTTGCTGTTTTAAAGGAAAAAAAAAGAGGTTTTGATAGCGATTTATTTCCAAAATTTTCTCAGAAAAATTTAAGAAAATGTAAAGGTAAGAAGAAAAAAAGATAAAATTTTGTGTGTTGTTGACGAAATTATTTAAAATGCGAATTTGAGAAAGTTTTCCACGGGCTAGTGGGGCATTAGGAAGATTGGAGTTTGTAAAAAAAGGGTTTTTAAATTTTGGAGTTTGAGTTGGGTTTTTAGCTATTCCGTGGGGTTTTAACAAGCAAGTTTGGGAGCTTTGGTTTGCAGGAATCGGGAGAGGTTTAGTTGGGTTTTTTTAGCTTTTTCCCTGCGGTTTTCAAGCAAGTTGGCCGCTTTTTGGGGTTTCAAAGGGAAATTTGGCAGAATTTTGGGGAAAAGGGGGGGAATTTTGGGTTTTTTCTTTGTGACACCCGAGTGTTTCCTATAGTAACCCAACCTAGAAAAGTGGTTGGAAACGAATGAGGGGAATTTGCATAATTATGAGGAAAAATTTTATATTGATCGCCAACAGTTTTTATTGCCCTTTTCAAAGGTAAAAAAAAAGTAGGAATTTGTGTTACAAGAGACCCGAGATGTTGTTTAGTTTAAATATGCCCAGATGAGTTTTATCTTTAAAAGGGTTCCCGGGAAAAAAAATTATGGGGTGTTTTTGAATCGTAATCCCGCGATTTACTTTAGAAAAATTTTCCTAGGAAAAAATCTTTGTGTTTTTCATTGAAATTGTGGTTTTTTTTATGTCTTTTTCAAGCGGGATGTTTGAGGCCTGCCCCAAAAAAGATTGGGTTTTTCGATTTGGGGGCAGGTTTCGCTCGGAAAAATGAAAGGTTTTTAAGGTTAACTAGTTGGGCGGAATCTGAGAGGGTTGTTATTGTTTACATTTTTTAAAAAGCTGGAAGGTGGGCGTGACCCACAGGGTATAGTTTGTTTTAAACCACAAAAAACACAGGGTGTAAAACCAAAGGAAATTTTAGGAAGTTCGACAAAAAGGGGCCCTTTATACAACCCTTTTTAAAATTTCTTTTTCCAAATTTTTTATTTTTGTATGGTTTAAAGAAAACAAGTTATGTTAATATTTTTTTAATTTACTTTTTTTTTTTAAAAATTTTTAAATAATGCCAAAGGGCGAGTTGGGGACCCTGGGAGGTGTTAGACCAAAGAGGGATTTTTTAAATTTGGGGGTTGGTATTTCGGAATAAAAAAGTTCTAAATAATAAGTTTTTTAAAGAAATTTTTTTTAAAAAAAAAAAGGGGTTTTCCCTTGATATTTTAATTTTTAAATTTAAAAAGAATGAGAAATGTTTTAAAAAAAATTGAAAAACAAATTTCTTTGATAACATGGGGGGGGAAATGTAGCAAAAATTTTTCCCCCGCAATCTAACCGTAAAAATTTTTGATTAATCCAAACTGGGTTAATAAAGTAATTAAAAAAAGTTTTAATTAATTACTCTGGTTAATTTAAAGATGGAAGAGGCTAATAAATAGCCCCCAAATGGGTTGTGATAGGGGCCCCAAGGATCAATTGGGATGATCAAATGACAATATTTTTCTCAGCAATTAGTGAATTTTTAATATGAGGGAAAAGAAGTGAATAACTTTGCCTAAACCCGGGGGTAGAGACTTTTAGAAGGGAACTCCAAAAAAGGGGCTCGTTTTTAAATTAAGTGAAATGACAGTATTTTATAAAGAAAAAGTAGAACACTTTTGAGCAATTAAACCAAAAAGCGAAAAAATACCAGTTTTTTCTCGGGGGATTAGGGACGCCTCAGCGACTGAGATAAGTGGAAGAAACCCCTCCAAAGGAAAACGTGCCTCAGGGGTTTTATGCAGGACTTCGACGCCAAAAAAAAAAAAAACGTTCTAGAAGAAAGTGTGACAAAAACTAAAGGGGAAGTCACAGCTGACCCCAAAAAACCCAAAAGGGTGAAGACTAAATGCAACCCAGAACAGTTTTAAAAAAGGGGTTTATCTTTAGTGACCCACGGGAGGTGTTTGAAATCGGAGAGGGCCCAAAAACGGGGGAGTCCTTGGATTCTCACCAAGCCAAACACCCTCGCGGATCGGGCCCCTAAACTGAGGGGGGGGGGGGGGGGGGGGGGGTCCACTTTTCGGGGAAAATGAGTGCCAATCCCCACGGGGGTAATTCGATACAAATTAATTAGGGACGAAAAACTGACATGGTTCCGCTAAAATCAAAAAAAGTTTAATAAAACGCGATAAAACGGACATTCTAATCCCAACTATTCGAGACAAATGATGGTACCAAGGGCAACAATTTTATGGGGGGTTTTTTCCCCCAAAAGGCAGGAGAAAGGGCCAGCAAAAAAGGGGGCCGCAGAAAAAGCCCCCCCCCCCCCCACAAGTGTTTGATCTTCTAGTTTTAATTTTAATTTAAAGTGCAAACTTGATGGTGTTACACTTAATTGATAAGTGGGAAATTTCCCGATTTTCGTTTTCCCCCTAAAAACGACAAAATTCCCCCCCAAAAGAGTTTTTTCAACGTAAAACACGGGCAGTCACCGGCCCGACAAAATTTGGGTTTTAAAGAAAGATGAGTACTAACACTTATGGAATTGCCGCTTTAATTTTTTTGGAAAGATTAATTAGAAAGTAATATTTTTAGGGGGGTTTTTTTTGTTTTTTTTTAATTAATTACGAAAGAATCAATAAAATCAAACAACTCCGATCTGAATAGGTAGGTAAAGCCCGTTTAAAAAAACCTGTGGGAAAGTGGGGAGTTGTTTATGAAAAGTGTAATGTGTATCCCTTTCTTTTACAATATACCACAACAATCAAAGGATTTTTGTTGACGTGAAATGATTTGGGGTAAAACTAAACAAAAACCCAAATGATTTCCCATTCACTAGGCCCGTAAATTTTGTCTAGTTTGATTTTTCTAAATTTTTGGCCCTCTCTGAGAGACCGATGGCAAGCTTAGGGCAGGGCGCATAGAAAAAAGGGTTTTTGTTTATTGTTTTTTGTTTGGTTTTTGGGTATTGTTTTTTTATTTTGATTTTAAAAATTTTCTTTTTTGATAAAATTTAAATTTCTCTTTAAATTAAATTTTTTGATAATTTTTGTTAATTAAGTGGGGAAAGGGGTAGTAAAATTCACAAATGTTCGAAAAAAAACAAAATTTGACTTTTTTTTTCGTGTCTTGGTTAACCCAAAAATTTTTTTATTAAATTTCTAATTCATTTTCTAGTTTGCCAAATCAAATATATTTTTTGGGGTTTGCGGGGTTAAATACCCCTTTTAAATGATTCATTGTTGTGTCCCGCATCTAGGTTTAAATTTGATTTATTTAGTTGTCCTCCTTTGTAAAAACAGTTTTTTTTTTGAGTAGGGTAAAATTAAATAAATAAAATAATAATTTTAAAAAAAATTAGCCCCCTTGTAGATTTGTTTTTTTATAGGCAATTCCCAGTGTAAGCTCTGGTTTTTTAATTAGGGGTAGTTATAAAAAAAAAAAAAGTTAAAATCAAGAATTTGGGGGTTTAGTTTTCATGCTATGACCCCGGGAAAAAAAAATTGGCAAATAAAAATTTAAATTTTAAATTTAAATTTAAATTAAATTTTTTTTTGGTCTAAATAAGCAAAATAAGGCCAAAATTTCCTTGGCTGTTAATCCCAAATTTTCAAGTAGGCCCATCTTAGGCTTAATATAATTTTTTCCAGGAAAATTTTTTATTGATGTAATGATAAACACTTTTGACAGTGTAAAAGTATGCATGCCTTGAAAAAAGGCCAAATAGGTTTTTTTGCGTTTCAAAAAAAGCCCCAAAGTGCACCGTTTCCCATGAAGGGCTCATTGAATTACCGTGCCGCCTTGAAACCCCAGCCCCGGGGTTTTTCCTCGTTCGATGTTTGGGCCGTTCTCGCGGGGCGGGGGGGGGGGGGGTTGGCTTTTCCCCCTACCAAATATCCCTGCTTTTAAGCCCACAATTTCGTACTTGGGCATTTTTAAAAGTATAAAAATAAATATTTTTTCCCCGCTTTTTTTCGAAAATTAATAGGATCCAGATTCCTTAAATTGTCCCTTTAATATTCACAAAATTGGGCCCAGTTCGCCCCAGATTTACAAAAAATTTAAACTTTATACTTTAATACAGGAACCCCGTGTAACGAAAATCGTCACCATGTTTTTTTTGGTCAGAATTTTTACTCAAATTTAGGCCCAGAATACTAAAGCCCACATTGGGGATTTCCCTGAAATTAGCAGTGGTTACCTCCGATGCTTAAAAGTCTTTATTTGAAGAGGCCCAGAGCCCGTCGCCAAAATAAGCTGGCCGGCGTCAAGGTCAAGCGAGGGCACGGACGGCCCAAAGTTGACAAATTTTCCCCAAAAACTGGGGATTAGGTAGGGCCCACCGTATTTTTGGCATGTTAAGTGAAGGGTTTTCACATAAATCAACATTTTTTTAAGCGTGAATAAAGTAGGTTTGTCCCCCAGAAATCAGTATTTTGCGAAATAAGATTTTAAGGGAATCACGATTAAGAAAGGTTTTTTTTTTCCTTGTTGGGGCATGGTGTGTCCAAAGTTTTCCCGTGTTTATAATGCCAACCCCGCCAGATGTGTTTTCCCAAAGTTTAGAGCATCCCAAAAAACAAAATGTCTTTATTTTAAATTTGTAAAAAATTTTTAAATACTTTTTTTTTAGGGTAAATTGGGGAAAGGGTTGGCCCTTTAAAAAATTTGGGAATAAAATCGGGCCTCAGATTCGGGCGATCTTGAGTCGACATTGTCCACCGGAAAAAAAGTCGACCAATCGAGTCGACTTTATTTTCCCGTGGACCAAAAGTCCACCTCAGTTTCGACGATTTGAAGTCGACATATGTCCACCGAATAAAGCGACCTCAGATTTGACCCATCTTTGGGGTCGACATTTTTTCCCCTGGGAAAAAAAGTCGAAACCTTTAGATTTGACGATCTTGGAAATCGACATTTGTCCACCGGAATAAAGTCGACCAATCCCAAAAGTCGACTTTTTCCGGTGGACAAAAAGTCGACCTCAAATTTCGACGATCTTTAATCGACATATGTCCACCGGAAAAAAGCGACCCAGTTTGGGGTCGAAAATTTGTCCACGGGAAAAAAAGTCGACCAAAACAAAAGTCGACTTTATTCCCGGGGGCAAATTTTGACTTAAACCCGAGGTCGACGCTAGTCCGGTGGACAAAAATGTCCCAATTCATCTGAGGGCGACGCTAAAACCGGGGGACATATGTCGACCCCGCATTAAATGCTTTTTTAAAACCCATAATCAGACAACGCATCCATATAAAAATTTAATGGGTTATTTCTTTATTAATAGAGGTCTCCTACCCCCTTTATTTGGGAAAAACTAGGGCTTTTTTTTTTACGATCAAGTGTTCTACTTTATTTTGTTGCGGTTTTTGTCTCTACAAAAAGGGCTGTACAAACGAATGGTCGACTTTTTTCCGTCTAAGTATTCAGGGGATCATTTTGTTAGCCCGTTCTCAGTTTAAACCCGGTCAAAGGGGTTAGAGCCCGGTATTGGGTAGGGGGGAGCGTAAACCCTTTCTAGCCACAGCCGCAAACGTCTTCAACATAGCGAGGCCCCCAGTCCCGTGAACTGGCGTGGGCTAGGCGCGGTAATGCGGGAGCCCGTAAACAATGCCCAAATAACACGTTGTAAATCGGGCCCTATATTTTTTAAAAAGTTGGTTTTTTGTTAACTATGAAAGACAATGAAGTTTTTAAACCCTTGGTTTTGTTTTGTTGGCCCACATAATTTTACACTTTTTATTCACATATTGTACTATTTTATAGTGTGATTTTACCCTTTTTACACTTAAAAATGAGTTTTGAGTGATCACAAAAAAATTCAAAGATTAAATTTTTTTTTAGTCAATTAAAAAAAAATTTAAAAACAAAAAAAATAAAAAAATAAGCTTAGGCCTATATGCATTAATTTTATAGTTCCCGATAAATAATCATTGTTTATATGCTCAATTAGGGTACAATAAGGGTATAAAATTTTTTAGTCACAAAATATTACCATGTTATAAAAAAGGGAAAAAAAGAAAACCAACGGGAGATTTAAAATTGGGTTTTTTGAAAATTTTCAACAATATGAAACCCTTTTAAAAAAAAACTTATTATTAAAAATAATTGCTTCCAAAACAAAAGAAGCGGGTTTTAGTGGCCCCTTTAACAGTGTCCCGTTTGGGATTGTTACTCCCAACTTTGTTTTGTTGGGAAGTTTTTTGTTTTAGTTTTTTTCCCTGTGGCATAAACGATTTTGAAATAATCAAAATCAAACATTAACTGCTTTAATTTAAAGTACCCCGTATTTTTTTTAAGGGGTCTTGGGTCCCAAGTATGTTCGTTTAAAAACATACACCAAACGTACAAAAAACAATACATTCATCACACATAATTTTCTTTTTCATTTTTTTTTTAACAAATCCTGCAATGTATACCACACCATTGGAAACATACTGTGAAAGTCCTTTGGCGTTGCAATTATTAATAACACTTTTTTAATATGTATGATCCATACCATGTCTTCAATTAATTGTAACTGATTGGATGACTCATCATTAGAATTCAGTCGATCATTGTTATAATTGAATGAATAAGTTATAATTTTAAGAATTTATACCACTGTTGCACTGTAAAATAGCTGTGTGATCCTGAACTATGCAATTAGCAGTGTCTAATGTTGTTACTTGGTGTTACATATTTTATCTACATTGTTATGTAGGATATAGATAAGGATAATAAGAAGTGTGTACTCACGTAATAAGCTTCAATCATAAGTTTATTATCACTTTATATTCAAGTTAGACATTTTATATTCCTAGGCTCTAGTCAAGTGTGCCAACTGTCACGCCACAACTCTGAGACATATTCACTTACTTTTGCAGGTTGACCAACACTTTAGAGAGTGCACATATGTGACATGCCCCTTTTTTTTTTTTTTTTTTTTTTTTTTTAAAGGTTAATTATTGTCATATTATTTTAACTAGAAATGAAATTATCTAGATTCAAATCTGTTATTATTACTGTTATTATGTTGAAAATAGCCAACTGCTACAATAAGAATGACTACTACTACTAACAAAATTATTAATCGTTACTAAATACTTAATTATATATATGATTATTGATGTGACTTCTCTTAACTGATCTTCTCATCTTGTAACTTGTCATTCCTCTTGGAAACGGAGTGGAACCTTGACTACTCGTCCACTTCTTGTGGTGTTTCGGTCAGCTCTGGCATCCTGCGGACTGCTAGCTGGAGGATTCTTCTGTAAAGTTACTTCAGAACGGTTCAGTACAGGAATTGGTATGTGATTTTTTTTTGGTGAGGTAAGTCTGAAGGGTTCAATTTCTGGAGTTTCCATTCTTACAGGATTTGGTTGAAAAAGTAAAGGAGTAGGAGGATGTGGGCATACTTCTGGAGTGTTTCAAGGACGGAGATGATTGCGGTTCCGACGTAGTGTGCTTCCTTCTGTTGTCTTTACTTGATACGAATTTGGTGTTTTATCCCTTTCGATTACTTGACCTGGTATCCATTTCCTTGTTGCTTTTTGAATTATTATATCTTGACCGTTCTTCAAAGGTTTTAAAGTTGTTTGGATTTTGCATCAGAGTTCTTCTTTTGCTTGTTCTGGTTTTCTTTTAGGATTTGAAGGGTTTTGTTAGTTTTGAATTTTGGCATCAATGTTTTTGTAGTAGTTGTTACAGTTGTTCTGAGACGTCGACCCATTAGTAATTCTGATGGTGCTGGAAGATTTGCTTTCGGGGTGTTGTTGTATTCCAATATTGCCAGGTGTAGATCTTCATTTGATTTGTACGCTTTTACTAATAAGGCTTCAACTGTTTGAATTGCTCGTTCTACCATCCCGTTGGATTTGGGGTACAGAGGGCTTGACGTTACTTTCTGTATATCATAATCTTTCAGAAACTTGTCGTATTCTGTTGATTCAAAAGGGGTCCATTATCCGAAAATAATTCCGGGGTATACCGTGAGTACGGAGATGTTTTTAAGAGCATAAATTACCGCTCGAGCAGTTTTGCTTCCAAGCAATCTTACTTCTATGAATTTCGAATGGTAATCTACGAGGACCAGATAGTCTTGACTGTTCACATGCAGAAAATCAATACCCAGCTTTTCCCAGGGCAGCTTAGGAATTGGATGGGGTGTTAAGGGCTGTGTCTGATTGGCTCGCGAGTATCCTTGACATACTGGACATTGACTAACAATGGTTTCGATGTCGTGCATCATGCCAGCCAATATAGAGAATCTTTCACTTTGTTTTTGCTTGATATTACACCTTGATGTGATGAGTGAATTTTCTGCAATGTCTCTTTTCGTTGACTTGATGGAATGATGATTCGATTGTTGATGTACATCAGACCATTTGATTCGTGTATTCCATCTTGATTTTGCCAATATGGTCGTACTTCTTCAGGTACTTGTGACCTGTGTTTTGGCCAGCCTTCCTTACATAACATCTTCAGAGCACTGAGAACGGGATCCTTTTCAGTTTCGTTCTTCATTAGTTCTATTTTGTCATCTGTTGCACTGATGAGCGAATGAACTGTGCCCGTTTCTCCTTCAAGGTAGTCGGTGTTCACGTAGTTCTTGTCGTCAGGTTTGTCGTGACAGCGCATCTGCGACATACATCTGTTTTCCTGGGACGTACTGCAGAGTAACGTTATATCTAAGAAGACGCATTACCAATCTTTGCAGACGTGGAGACAGACTTTCAATCGGTTTCTTCATGATGCCAAGTAGAGGCTTGTGATCTGTTTCGACAACAAACTCAATCCCATAGACATAGTAGTAAAATCTTTCACAGGCATTGACAATTGCTAATAACTCTTTTTCTATTTGGGACCATCTCTGTTGAGTGTCATGAGTACTGCAGAGGTGTACGCAACTGGTTTTCCTTCTTGCATGATTACTCCTCCACCACCATACTGGCTTGCATCAGCTGATACTACTGTTTTTCTTTGATTGGTCGAAGTAGGCAAGAACTGGGGCTTTTTGTTACCAAGTTTTTAGATCTTCGAATGCCTTTTGTTCTGGTGCTTCCCACACCCATTCATTCTTCATGCTTAGAAGACGCCGTAGAGGACTAGTCTTTTCTGACATGTTTGGATAAACGGTGTCAGGTAAGTTATCATACCGAGAAAACGTTGCAGTTTCTTGTTTAGTTTTAGGTGTTGCAAAACAGGAAATAGCCTGGACTTTCTTATAGTCTACTGCTATTCCATGTTCATTTATTGTGTGACCAATGTAGTCTACTTCAGTCACTGCTATTTTTTAACTTTTCTCTTGAGATCTCAGTTCTTTTCTTGAGCTCTTTCCAATACTTTCTCCAAACGAGCATCATGTTCTTCGATATATCTTTTCCATAACAAGTAAATCGTCGATGTATATAAGAATTCCTTCTATACCTTCAACGCCTCGTGCATTGCTTTTTGCCAGACTTCAGCGCACTGTTGATACCATAGGGAGCCTGGTGAAGCGGTACCGTCCCTTAGGTGTGGCTATGGTACACAATTTTTGAGCCTCTTCTTCGTCCAGGGGCAGTTTGCCAGAATGCTGTAGAAGCATCTAGTACTGAGAATACTTTTGCTCCTTGTAGCTCTGCGAAGATTGTGTCTGATGTCGGTATTTGATAGTGTTTTCCCCTTTTGGGTGTATTTATTTAGTTCTCGAGGATCCATACATATTCGGACATTTCCGTTAGGCTTTTTTACAATCGCAATAGGATTTACCCATTTTGTAGGTTCTTCTACTTTTTTTAGGATACCTTGCTTTTCCATTTTCTTGATTTCTTTTATTACCTTATCTTTAATAGATAAAGGTATTTTTCTTGCTGCCACTATTTTAGGTTGTGCATCTTCACTCAGCTTTATTTTGTATTCTTTATTTAGTTTACCTAAACCATTGAAAACATTTTCATAGTTGTTTACTATCTTCATGGCATTCTGTTTCTACCCTGCATGTTGGAGACTTCTCCTGTTGCACTTGTAGTGTGTATTCTAGCCACAAGTCCTAACTTTTCTAATGCAGTAATACCAAGAATTGGTTGGGTTTTTCCTTCTGAGATGTAGAATTCTATCTCTGCTTCCCTTGTTTTGGTTTTACACATGAACTTTGTCACTCCCTTCACTGCTATTTTATGGCTTGTATAGGATGTTATGGTTCTAGTTGCACTGTGTAGTTTTGGTTGTTTTGACATACTTTTTAGACATCGTCCGAATTATGTTGACTTCCGAACCTGTATCTAATTTAAAAGATATGTCTACACCTTGATCTTAATTGTTTCTCTCCACTCAATATTATTCACTTGAGGGTTGGTAGGACCATGTTCTTTAATTTCCAAGACAAATTCTTCGTCTTCTTCTGAAGTTTGGTTTTGTTCCACGGATTGGACACGTTGCATTTTACACATTTTTGAGAAATGGTTAGGCCTATCGCATTTTGAACAAGTTTTATTATAGGCAGGACACTCTTTAAATTTGTGTATTTTCCCACACCTATAGCATGTCTTCTTCTCTTTTATGTCAAGTTTTTCTGTATCTTTAGTGGTACTATGATTTTTGAATTTGGTTTTGTATTTTGAGGGTTGTAGGGCTACCTTCTTCTTTTGAATTGCATTTGTAGTTTCCCCCTGCAACTCTTTCATTTGTGCTTTACTTGTTTCATTTGCTCTACAAAAGTTAATGGCTTTTTCTAGGCCTAGGTCAGGTTCTCTCAGTAACCTTTCCTGGACAGCTTTGTCCAATATCCCTAGCACTATTCTATCTCTGATTAGGCTTTCAGTTTGGGATTCAAATTCACAGGTCGATGCCAGATGTTTTAATTCTGTCACAAATGCATCAACTGTTTCAGTGGGACCTTGAGCCCTAGAGAAAAATTTGTACCTGTCAAAAACAATATTTTTTCTGGCTTGCAAAAGTCCTCAAATTTTTGAAGTACAATATCTATCTTTTCTTTGTCTGTAGGGTCTGCATAGGTGAATGTATTGTACACGCCTAGTGCTTCATCCCCTATTAGATTTAATAAAATCGAAACCTGAAGTTTGGACGATTTATCTGTTTTTTCAGAGGCCTGCATATAAATTTCGTACTTCTGCTTCCACCTCTTCCAATTCTCTGCTATGTTTCCTATGAACGAGAGTTCCTGAGGGGGACGAAATTCCATGCTTGTTTTTCTTATTTATTAAGCTAGGCCTTTACTGTTTTGACAGGAGCACGTTTTTACTTGAGGTTAGGTTGACATGTTTTTTATTGAAATCCCGTGAGCACTGGTTTTATTCTTATCCCGACGCTTGCCACCATGTTACATATTTTATCTACATTGTTATGTAGGATATAGATAAGGATAATAAGAAGTATGTACTCACGTAATAAGTATATATATATTATATTCCTTAGGCTCTAGTCAAGTGGTGCCAACTGTCACGCCACAACTCTGAGAACATATTCACTTACTTTTGCAGGTTGACCACACTTTAGAGAGTGCACATATGTGACACTTGGTGGTGAACAAGTAACCGTTTTATGCCCTTGAAACTGTTTTGCGGTAGGGTTGTTATTGTGCCCACCCAAACTTCTTATTGCTCTAAAAAAATCTCTAAATGGTCCTGACTCAGTTAATATGTCATTAAAAATGTAAAGCAGGGCATAAGCTTGGTTATATATTGATTTTATAGACTCTCAACACTTGACATATCAACCAAAAACCCTAAAAACCCTGTTTTTTTCTATTGCTACCCGTACGCACAACCACTACGACCAAGAATAACTCATCGCAACATTCCATTTCAAATTGAGATAAATGGAGACAGTATTAAAATGGTCGATACCGTCTGTAACTTGGCATCTGGTTCCAATCTGACATGACCTGGAAGTACCACATCATGAAATGTTGTACGAAGGCCTATTCAATATTACGTTATCTATATCGTTTCAGAAAGTTGCTACCATCCCTTCAAAAAATTTAGCAGAATCTCTGGTCCTCTCTGTTTTGACTATTGTGATTATGTTATACCAGGCAAAAACAAATCACTTGAATATGACATCCAGAAGGTCCAAAACGCATGTGTACGTTTCATCCTTAAAGTACCTTATAGAGAACAAATATCACCTCATCTCCCTGCACTTGGATGGTTAAACATGAAAATCGGAGAAATTTTCACATGGCAACTCTAATGCATAAAATTGTAAATACTCAAAAATCCGAAAAATCTGTACCATAAACTCTCCCTCACCAAAAACTTACACAACCATAACACCCGCCAAACAAAAAACCCCCGTCTTCAATCATCATAATTCCAAATCTTCCTCATCTTTTTCATAACGGGCCTAGACTTTGGAACAAATTACCTTTGGGCCTTTAAAAAGCACTAAATCAGTAGGTCCTTTTAAACTAACTACAAAAATCACCTGATGAAAATACAGAAGGAAAGCATAAAATCCGAAATAAGGTTAAATCAAAAACCACTCACTTGGGTACACTTCTACTTCATGACATACATATTTATTATAAAGCTCTTTTCTTTTTTTTACTGCACTGTTTGCAAACATAAGTGAAGTTTTTGGCTTGTATCAAGTATATGTGTAACCTTGAAATATGTGTTTGTTTGTTTTTAAAGGGATTCTTTAAGTTAATTTTAGTTAAGTTATTAAAAAATTTAAGTTAATTCTAAGTCAGTCACTGGTTAGGTGGAAGAACGATTTTGTCATCGAACCTCGCCATTTTTGCTTTTTGTCCATGTTTTCATGATTATTATCCATTATCCATGTAACCCATTGTACAACAAAAATAAAAACTGTCTATTCTATAGCTCAGGCCGCTGCCGCCTGACCAGTGTCACGTGACTCAGCCGGTTTCATGTTGAAGACGCGCGGGGGGCTGGCCACGCTCCCTCTACCCATACCTGCTCTAAGGGTCACGGATGTCTGTTTAAAATTTCAGCTCAGTCTATTTGGCCGTTCGGCCGTATGGGACTGGACCAGGACGGACAAAACAGACATTTAACATTTAACAGAATTAATCCCCCGACCAAGGGG